>VZSC01016555.1:270858-301437 GCA_013398225.1 Steatornis caripensis | reverse complement strand
TTTTTTTTTTTTTTTTTTTTTAAATCAAACCTACACTCCCCATCCCCACAACTTCCCAGGCTACTCTACCACAGTGTCTATTCTGGCCAAGACGATATGATCATGGCTGCAGGTAGGACCACTCTATGCTGCTGTGTGCTCAGTGAGAAGACAGGAAAAGAGCCACCACAGCTGAAAGTGAGCAGAAGAATGAACAGTACTCATTCAAGCTAGTGACTTTGCTAGGGCAGAGAATTCATGACAACAGAAGTTATTTTGTCTGAGTAAATGAGACACAAGAATGGTCAAGAACTGTCTGATTTCTTACATAATCAACAATGGTAATTGCTCACAAGCAGAATTTCTTCCTAGGTCAAGGAAATGCTTCTTGAAAACACTCTCATTTGCACTCTATGTTGACACTTCCTACTATGTAGACATATTACTGAAATACTGAACATCAAACAGCGAATACTCTGGACAAAAGAACCAGAGCTGAATGAGAAATCAAACACAAAAATTCATCGTGTCATTAATGCCAAGCATCAACTACTCAGCAGGAAAACTAAGTTAGACAAACTTAAGCCAGTCATCTGCTTAAAACAAAGATCAAAGTAAGCTTCTAGAGATCTGAGACCTCCTGTTTCAAAGGTCCTTCAAGGAGTCACGCTAGTTAGCACACCGCAAAATCTAAGAGCCATCAAGGGATAATCTCAAACGGTGATAGAATGAGCCTCTTCCTCTTAACTGACCACTAACCTGATGCAGTTCGAAGATAGTAAGTTGAGGTTTACCAGGACTTGAAAAAGCACAGCATGTGCCCACTACTCATTTAACCTAGTTAAGAGCTAACAGAGAGCTACAAGGTGGCTATCAGGTACGACTAAGAGCAATTGATACTGAGGCCAGAAAAGAAAAGTCCGTTCAGAGGAAAATGGTTGACTGAGAAGGGACAGGCCTTGAGAAGCGTATGCACTGGGCTTGTGCTATGTACATGCAAACCTGTCCAAGACTACTTTTATCGGTGATGCTGGACAGCTACAATGCTCAGTCAGATCACCTCATTAGATTCCAACCTTGGTCTACAGACTCCAGCATCAGACATGAGATTTTGCGGCTAAACAAAAGCTAGTAATTTCTTGAAGTGCAAAAAACAGAACAGTACCTTTGTGTCCTGACAGTTATCTTCCAATCGGTTTCAAGACAACAAATAAAAGTGTACTTGTTACACACAATGCTAAAAAAAATCAATTTATTCTGCTTGCACATATAATGCAACTGTAGAAGTACAGGACTGAATGAGAAGGACTGGGTGGTACTAATTAAGATCCACATTGTCCTATGCAACTCTTATTCTTCAGGAAGTATACTAAGTTTTTATTTTAGGAATAGTTTAGAAGTGCTAATATAGTACTATGATTGGGAATATATGTAGAATAAGCAACAGTTTTTGTCCAGAAAGATCAAGACTCTACCATACAAAGGAAACACTTTTAAGGAATGCAATGATATTTCCAGCTGGGATATTGAAGAGATCCAGTCAATAGTACTTGTCTTTGTGATACGGTTGCTCCAACAAAGCTACATTGGTTTCTTACTTGTGAGCTGCAGCAAAGCTGAGCACGCGGTGAAGACAAAGGGTGGAGACAGCCAAGGTAAATAATGTATCTAAGTGGCAGCATCCTCAAATGCAGCACAGAAACGCTCCACTTTAAGTGCTGTACTGCTGGCAGGAAGGCTGGCCAAATACAGTAAATAATGCATTATCAAAAAAGTGGTTTATGTTAAGTAATGATTTCAGGTTACCAGAAAACTCATGTTATTATCATACGTTTCATCCGAATGCAAAGTTGACTCGAAGAAGGTTCTCTTTCACAGTACTGCAGAAATCCTGTCTTTGCCACCTACATTCCTTAATTGGCATATGATGGCCTGCTACAGCACAAAACAAAGCGTGAATTCATGATTTCCGGAAAGTAGCAATTGCTCAGTAAAACTGGGTAACTCTAAGATGAACACTGAAAGACACCATATAATGATGGCACGTATATTTAACTGTGTAACTCCTGCTCTTTGCAGTCTCGCTTCATTTGGTAAACTTTGGTAACGAATCCAAACAAACCTTTTGGCCCCATCTCCATTTTCCCTGTGCTTCTACGAATCTTCCCTTCACACTAGCCCACATTAGATTCAAAATAAGGAGGAAGCTGCCTGGTTCAAAATCTATCCTACCACTTGGTTTTTAGACAGTTTCTTACTCGTGAATCCTCCTCGAGACTGAAAATCATCGCGTATCTCAACTACTCTACCAGCTCTTTGATGGAACCTGTCCCTCAGACCAACAGATCAGAGCACAGGTTGGTAAACATTTAATGCAGAACATTTTATTGTAGACATCAAGATTTTTTCAAATGAAATCTCAGATCTCTGATATTTTGAGAAGATAGCAAGGTATCATTGTTCAATCCTACCACGAGCTACCCCATGCTGTGAACAAACCAGTTGTTTTCAAATGTCTTCTGGTTGTCTTTCACTAGTGCTTTGACTTCTCTTTGTAGCCCTCGGGAAATCAAGTATTTCTAAGTTCATACCTAATATCCACTGTGATCAATAAAGCACGTGTAGTTCTGATGTTCTATTAGGATGAAATTAATGAATACTGCTTATAAGACTGTTTAAATTAATGACAAGTACTAATTAGTCTTAAGAATGCAGCTTCTACTAAAACGAAAAATCACTAAGGAGAGTCGGAGGGACAGAAGCCAGATTTCAGAGTAAAAGTTCAAAGGATTTCAAGGATCTCAAGGTTTAAAGGATTTCAAATTAGATCATAAATGTCTGCCTGATCTTTTTCTGCTGGAACAACTCTTTCCGAGACTCAGTTTCAGAAACATCACTCTCATAAACTAGTAATATGATACTGTCATTGGCTAAAATTTTAAAAAATATTTTGATTTACTTTTACACTTTTAGAGGCCTGTCATTCGAAGAATAAAGCTCAGTGCCTCCTAAAAATGAAGCTTCTCCAAATTCTCCCTTCTCTCCTCCAAAAATCGCAGAAACAGGATAAAAATTAAAACAGCTGCCTTGATCATATTATGTATTGATTCCTAGCGTTAAGGATAAACGGGAGGCCGAGCAAAAATGTGTTTACGGTGAAAAAAAAAAAATCCAACACCACAAAATGAGAAATTGTGAATCTGTGAAATTACCATTCTCATTTTAGAATCGGGCAAGATTTTCATGTACTTAAACGTACACCTGACACGTCGGCCGCAATGCTCTTCTCTTGGCCATTTAAGCAAGCGCCTTAGAATTCACAGATTTTGAATTTTTTAATTTATAATTGGTCGGTTGGAAGCTGAACGGTTCTGAAGATGTCTCTGCAGAAGCCTGCCATGCCACGCTTTCACCATCCGATCCCCACCTGTGTGACCATGATGCGGGCAGCCTGTCGTGCATGCGGCCCACGGTTAATCCCAACCTGTGGCCGTATCGGTGTTGGTTTCACACGTCTGGCACCTTCCTTTGCGTGAGAGTACTGGAGCATGCAGCATACAGCAGGACGTTTGGGCTGCTTGTGGATTTTCATCCCCACAAAGCAGGGAAAATTTAATGGTCCCGTTCCTTCACCGTATAGTGTGTACAAAAACCAAGCAAGCTGTTTGTAACTAGGGTTCCTACCATCAAGCAGATTCTGTACCACAGATTTGGTTCTCCATGCACAGTAAAATTGACGGAAGCAGTGACAGTAGAAAACAGGAAGAATAACTATATGCCCCCACAGTGCATGTATCAAAAAGAGTTGAATTCTTGATCTTCTTTCTTAATAAGCTTCAGGATGATCGGCTAACTATAATACTTGATTAGCACAAAAAGCTTTAAAAAAATACTACGTTTTGCTCATGGAACAGATTTGAATATTGGCACGTAAAACAAAACTGGTATTATTTGCCAGCATGTTTCACAGACTATAAAAGTGGAATTCCTTAAAAAAAGAGAGAACACAGCCATTGCTTTATAATGTACATGCACATTCTTTTTAAGTTCAAGCGCTGCTCCAGATTTTCCATCCACCTTCCTCAAGCTTCCTTTTGTTTAAATATTGCTGCCAATATCATCTTAAAGAAAGTCTAAACTGATGTCTAATAAAATGCCGCAAAAAAAAAGGTTGAACATCAGGCTTGAAATTTAAATGAAGAGAACATTGCATCTGTTTTTAAAAGGAGACGGAAAGTAAAGTTTGTTCAAATGTTAGAAATTCACAAAAGTTGAAAATTCAAGCGATTTTTAAGATGCCCCTTTTGGAACTTTCAATGGATCATCAAGATCTGTTAATTCAATAAAGGGACAGTCAACATTCGCAGTGGCTGTATTAAGATTTTAAATGAGCTGACCCAAAAATTAATTACAAATACCACTCATGACAAATCTAGCCCTTCTTTTTGAACAAACTGTTCACAAACGAACTATTGATCTCTCCAAACACAGCCTACGCATATTACATCTTGATTTTGTGCCTTTTATTATCCTGTTCCATGGCTGTCATTTAAAGTGGATCCTAGTCCCGTTAGACTAGACAACAAACACAGTAAGCAGCATAACTGAAAACAATGAAGCTGTGAATCTCTCATAAAAATTCAGAGAACTCAGGACTCAAAAATCATCTCGTGCTGATACTTGTATAGATACAGAGGGCTATAACAAATTATATAATTTTTCCAGATACAGCAAAGCTGAGCCGGTACTTTGGGAATTTTTGTTTTACCAGACGTAATCTTAAGGCTCCTCTCTTCGGTTAACCACTTCCATACTTAAAGGGCCCACAACAAACTACCATACATCAACATAGTACCCTGTTGAATCAGTATATTTAATATATACTGACATATATAATATACTTTACAATACATGTCAGTAGCAAATATCTGTATTTATGTATGAATATTTTAAAATATCTTCACATATAATTCCAATATACAAACACAGACCAATTCCAGCTAATCATGACTAAACAAAAGTAAATACAAAATTTATAACTTTATTGACAATATACTCCTCTTTATGGTACATTATGCTAACTAATTAAATCTGCATTTTTAAAAAGTAATCATTCTAGTATTTGCACCATATGACTTGTTGAATTATTGCAAAGAAACCCTTGGAATATAGGGAAAACATGCTTTCTATCTGCGTATTTTACCCTGGAACACTTCATCACTTCTGTTGACATAAAGATATGAATATTTTTCACTAAGATCATATCTATGCAGAAACTGTAAGATGTAAGGTTTCTCTATATAAACACATACATTTAAGTGTATTTATAAAAACCTCTCTGAGAAAGGTTTAGGAAGAAGTCTGCCTCAGTTTTAAATGTTACTTTTTATAGTGCGGAGCTGCAGGATTAATATTGCATATCATAAATAAATGGCAGTATCATGGCATTTTAAACTCATGTAGCAGAAAAAAAGACATCTAGACAATATCGCCTGATAAAAACACTAAAAACCATTCAAGGCAGAATAAGACACTTAGTGGGAAAGCTAATAATCAATGTAAACTTCAGTGTTTCCTACACACACACATACACACACACACAAAAATAATCAAAAGACCCAGCATCAAACAGAGTAAGACTGCATTCCAGTCACTTGGTTTTGGTATTAACCTCAAAGACGAAAGAAATCCCTTTGGAAAGCTAATTTGAAACTAAGTATGCCTAAAGTTAAACATACAACTTGTATTAATCTCAGAACAGAATCAAGACCACTGCTAAAATAAAGCCTGGGGCACACTGTAATGCCTACAATTGGTGGGTGGATTTTAATTGACTTGAAGACTGTCATAGTCCCATTATCATAAAACCTGTAACGCACTACCAGCATGGAGGATCCATCTGTGCTCACCATCCGTTTAGATGTGATTGGCAAAGTGGTAGGGAACTCGTAGTGGTTGCCTCTGCCTGAAAGGAATAAACCACAGGATCTTCCAGCGAGTGCCAAAAACTTCTGAGAAGGTCTGCTGCCACGGCTTTCGGGGCCTCGATCTACAGAAGACAGCATTATTAGTGAAAGACAGCACGCCCACGGTGCACTTCAGTCAGCTAGAACAATGCAGGTTGGCTGGGGATTCATTACTGGACCCTGATGAATTGTGTCCCAGCACCATAAATACAGCTTTTCTTTCATTACGGCATGCAGCTGAGACGAGACTTTGGAGAACAGAAACTATCTGTGTCATCAATCAACCAAAGGCAACTTTTGAAGCAGATGAGAACCTCAGAATCAATGAAATGTATGTCAAGACACAGCAGAAACTGTCCTTTGATCTGTACTTTTGAAAGTAAATACAGTTCCACTAGCTTTGGGTAGGGAAGGAACGGGAATAAAGTGAGGCTTCTTTGTGTACAACCAATATTAAAAGATTAGTTAGCTAGAGATAGGAAGTACAGGGCACAGTACTTTGCAAAACAATCTTAACAAAGTGCCTTCAGTTCCTTTTTTCAATCACAGAGTTAAAAAAAATACAGCAAATAAATGTAGAAATTTTGCATCACTTACATGTCTTCACAACAGTTCGACATTTTTTCTATACTTGTAGTGTCCTGAAGAAAAGAAAACACAGTGAAGAAGCATTAATTTACATTCCCAACCACTACAATGTCATCATGAAAACAACTAAATAAAGCAGGGAATAAATTCTTGGCGTGCAGAGCTCTGGCATTAGTCCAGTAGGTAACATATTACTCATACATCATATTAAACAGCTGTGAGATTATACGCACAAATTTACTCAGTCTGTTAAATGACTTCTTCAAACATTATGTGAAACTACACTGTGTAACTTTACTATGATTGTGCATACCACAGAATGTCAACAAAACTTAGAGCGCTACTATAGCTAAAATTAATTCAGATATTACAACTAATTCATGAGACATTTAGAAGTATATGTGTAACATACGCTCTTTACATACTTTTCACAAGCACCCACTCCAGACTTGGAGCCCACTGAGATAACGAAAGGAAGAATTAGTAAAATGCAACTATTAACAGATGTAGCATTTTGAAAAACAGGTGCTATTAAAAAGCTTTAAAATAGTTATTTTCATGACTATTATAAAGCACCACTAGGAATATACCATCAGTTTGCATAGTCTCTATAGGTAAATACCAAGCATAAAAATTATTCTCTTAAAATGTAAAAAAAATTAAATAATGTGAAAGAGTGAAGGCACCCCTGCACCTAACAGTAAATTAAATTCATAGTTTACTTTTGTGAATATGACTGAGTCACAAAGTTCTGTAATTAACAAATCAATTTAAGCTTTTTTCTCATTCNACATACGCTCTTTACATACTTTTCACAAGCACCCACTCCAGACTTGGAGCCCACTGAGATAACGAAAGGAAGAATTAGTAAAATGCAACTATTAACAGATGTAGCATTTTGAAAAACAGGTGCTATTAAAAAGCTTTAAAATAGTTATTTTCATGACTATTATAAAGCACCACTAGGAATATACCATCAGTTTGCATAGTCTCTATAGGTAAATACCAAGCATAAAAATTATTCTCTTAAAATGTAAAAAAAATTAAATAATGTGAAAGAGTGAAGGCACCCCTGCACCTAACAGTAAATTAAATTCATAGTTTACTTTTGTGAATATGACTGAGTCACAAAGTTCTGTAATTAACAAATCAATTTAAGCTTTTTTCTCATTCTTCTTTTTTCTCACTTTTGCACTATATATTTAACAAAAAGCTTGCTTTTAAGTGAATATCACTTCAGTTTTTACTCCAGCAGTATTAGTGTTTTCAATGCACATTCACAGTTCATTATGTCCCAAAACCACTCATGAGGTCCAAAAGACAATAATTGAAATATTTTTCATGGTTCTATCTCCTTTTCATCGCGGCTTGATATTTCCCTTTACTGTTCATTGATTTAGGCATGCATATAATGCAGCTGTCAGATTACACTAGCGTTTGAATGAAACCAAGAGCCTGTCTCTGTTGTCCGAGCCATAGAGAGAGCCATAGAGACACAATGGCTGTGGTTTAATTAGGCCGCGACTCCACTGTCATCTGGAAATATTACCCAGCAGTAAAACTGTACTGTGGTCCTTGATTGTTCCTGCCACTGGTGCATCCAATTCAGTGCAGGCACTGCTGGGGTTCTGCCACCATCTTTCACAAGGCTTTGAAGGGTGACATGTGAGTGGGAAATAATGTAAAGGAAGCTGCTTCCCTGCTTCACCAGACATGGGTGGCTTCAACTTCCCTTGCCAAATTCTGTCCTTCTAAATCCACTTCACAGCTCTGACAAGTTTTGGAACAGGATTCCCTACCACATGCTAAACAGCAAAAATCTTAGTTCTGCCCATGACCTACTGAGCTGAATTCCAGATGCACTACGCCAAAGGACAGAAGTCCCCTCTTCTCACCCCACCCCACCCCGATGCACAAGTTCTTCCCTGTTTGTGCAGAGAAGGTGTGCCCACAGCAGACTACACACACCATTCCAGCCCTATCATTAGGTGGATTTGAACAACCGCTCAATAGGGAGAGAGGGCAGGACTGGAGGCAGGAGACTACAAACACTGTCTGTAGTTTTGATTCCCGTAAGTAAACTGCTTCTCCTCTCCACCTTATCGGCCTGCCTAGAGTATTCCTCCTCAACTGCCACAGGTAGCAGGAAAGCATTCCAAGACATAAGCCATTCTCCTTGTTAGGGCAGGACACGACTGCACAGCCGAAGGATATTCTGCTTCCTTGGGCTGGCTTTTTGTTCAGCTCTTGTCAGAACAAACCCCACCTTTTCCAACCACAGAAAATCACACACAGCTTTCTGAATAAATAAGGGCTAAGTAAACACAAATATTACTTTCACGACATTTCAAGGAGGTTGTGACAGCATTTCCAAGAGCTGTTATAGCTCCTCCTGTAACTGCAAAAATATCTCAGCTCCAGGAATTATCCTCTGGTCAACTGAAAGCTGTTTACCTGATAGTTACAAAATAATATTGGTACGCTTGAAAGCAATGCTTGCTAATGATTTTTTGTACAACAGTAGCATGCCAGTCCAGACTATAACTGATTTCCAGCTATCAAAGATTTATGCTATCATTTCACAACAGGAACCTTAAAACAGCTTTGGTTGCAGAAGTAACATAACATACCTCAAACATGGCTTTTTGCTTTGTTTCTCCACGTTGTTTATTCATGAATACATTTGTACTGCTCCCTAAAATACTATATTTGAGATTTTTTGAGGAATTCCCAGGTTGGGCACTGGGGGTTGCATTCCCTTTTAATTGTTATCATGGCATGTTATCAAGACCTGAAACATGCTCAGCAGGGTCTGCTCCGCTCAAAAATGTAATCCATTAAATTAGCGAAGTGAAAGCACCAAAACAGGAACTCCAGAAAATGTCTGTAAGAAAAGACTGTCCACCTTCCACACCTTTAAAACATACTAAGGATTTCAGTTGCATAGGAAGTCAAAGGAAATCCTCCCTTCCTTCCTTCTTCTTCCATTAAAATGCCAACACCTACTTTAGAATACTTTTGCTTTACAGCAAAGAAATTGGGACCGAGCAGTGAATTTTTGCTTTTGGGATACTTTTTCAGAATTAAAAAACTTTATAGCAAGACTTTAAAAGCTGTGAACCAGGGCTGGAGGGAATGGGAGGAAACATGTCTCTGAAGTTTAGTTGCTTAACAAGTGCTGGTGACTGAACTTAAGAAACTAAATCGCCCTCACAGCTGCCCTCCCCCAACACTGCTGCCAAACAGCTGAGCTCATTCAAAATATACTTTCATTTGAGAGTTAACAAATCTACTTTTTCACATGAAAGTAAAACTTCACAGCACTCCAGGAAACTTGTTAGCCCCTCTGGAGACAGGAGAGGAAGGAAAGGGAGAGTGCCACAGTTGAGTTTTGGCCTGTTATTTAAGCCTTTCTTCTCAGATAGATGAATTTTTCTTCTTTTGGAGGCAGGAGGACCAGAACAACCACTATCCTTCTGAATGACAAGGTGTTCCATTCATCAGCACATCAAACAAATGGCTTTCAACCAGAATGTCACCTTCCTAACGACACATTTGATGTATACCAAGGTTTTGCTACAACATCAGTGTTATTGTGTACAGCCTCAGAGGCTTTTGCTGCCTACATCTACTATTAGCTTGGACTATTATTACAAATAGAACTCTGCTGAGATTTTTCTTCCCTCCCAGACTCACAGCATATGTTGAAATCTTTTGGAGAAAAGATGAAAATAACTTGGTATGAGCAAAGATGGCATATCTATTATAGAGTCCTAGTAATCCCTATCTCCAAAAATTCCATAAAATTTACAATTGCATACAAGACAAAATTGACTAACCCACAACTGATTAATTTCACATGATGGGTGATCTACACAGCCAAAATAATCATCCACATTGGAAACAACTATTGTTCCTGCACCTGGTTATTCAGAGATACATACCCACTGATAAGCATCTTAAAGCAACTAGGGAAAAAAAAAATCATACCTCAGTGAGAAAGGCAAAAGAAGTTAGAGGAAATAACCACAGCAATCATTAACAGCATACCACTTTAAAACAAGAGGAGAGGGGCAAAGGGTTCAGATTCTGCTGAGGGGATGAAGAACGTTTTTTCTTGCTTTGAGGACTTACTACAAGTCTGCAAGAGCAGCTTGTCTACTCTAAGTGAAGTAAACTACTACCGGAGCTAAGACTGTTACGAGAGGAACGGAGAGACTGAACGGTAAGAGCACTGACCAAATTCTGCAGACCAACTTAATATTAATTTGCAAATGAATGCACCTGCATTAGCTACAAAGAGGAATGCATCTTTCACATCTACATTTTTAATTAGCAGAACCAACTACCTGAAGAACAGTGTTTTTAAAAAGATCACATGCACTGTTTAACCAACTGTGCTATAGGATGGGATTCATCATGAACTAATTGATCACGAAAGAAGCACATGGAAAGAATATCTTCCTCTTACTGATTCATCTTTTCCAAAGAAGAAGCTGTAATTTGTAACTCACAGGACTAACCCCAAAGCACGCAGCTGAAATATCTGGTTCATTTTTTCCTCTGTGCGTGGTTGAAGTGATGTATAAACAATACACCTCTATTTAACACTTGCAACAGAGGAATGTAAGCATTATGCCATCCTTTCTTAATACAGTATTTTCAAATACTCAGTATGTAAGAACCAGCAGGAAAGTATGATAAAGCAGAATGAGAAAAAATGAACAAAACTTGCAACCTTTCCTGGATTCGCAGCCACCGCTTTTACCCAAAAGTGCAAGACAACACATCCTCTATCTGAACAACATGGTTTTTTTCATTCCTTCTACCTAACATCCTTTCATTGTGTGTACATAAATGACAGGTGCGCAATTTAAGAGCACAAAATACTGAACATCTCATAGAAAGAATACTTCATACTTCAGAAATTTTCCTTTTTGGCATTAATTATGTTTGGAGTTTACATTTGACCACTTTTTAGCATTGTTTTCTTTATCTAGATTTCTCACATAATATGATTAATTTTATCAATTACAATTAGGTTCAGCCCGAAAATTACTAGTTCAGTTTCAACTTTAAATCCCTAAATCAGAGAACTGTGTGCAAAATGAAAAACGAAGCTACAGTATATTCTATCTAGGGAATACTCTTACACTCCCCTATGCTTTGATGGATTTAGTTGAATACATTTCCAATGTTTTTGTCAGATATTAGAAAATGAGTCAATGAAAAGAAAACTTCTGATAAAAAATTAGGAACACACCTACGAAGAACATGATACAGATTTCTTTAGTCTCTTTCAAATCCACGGTGTGTAGCTGCAGATAGCTGCACAACAGAAAGACACATGACAAAACATATTATTTTTCTTGATACTTACAAATACCTTCTTAAGACAAAAATACTAAGAAAAAAATGCTTAGGAAGGCTAGCTGTTGACCTCCCTCACACAGAAGCCATTTTAGTGATCTGATGTCTAAATTCAACAAGCAACATTTAAACAAAATGTACTCAGCCCCCAGAACACTCAAACATCATTATTATAGTCACTTATTTTCAATTGGTCAAAGGTACTTCCTTTACTATTTAGAAAAACAACTGAGGGCTTTCTCCTTGAGTGATGAACAGGGGGTATTTTTGGCATGGAATTTTTGACTCTGTGCAGTATAAAACCTCTTTGATTAAATTTTCTAACTTATGCTTTTCCTTAATAATACTGTAAATAATTAATTTCAATAAAAGTATTCCCACTCTACCTAAAATCACGTAGTGATCTAAATAAAACAGATGACACCTTTTGCCACTGAGTGTGTCTTACACTTGAATTTATTCTTACGTTTTAAATAGCTAATGAAAGAGTTTTTTTAAAAATAAACTAAAACTTTATTTTGATGGTAAATAGCTGTTTAAGACTGTCAGGACACATTCATTTAAAATATTAAACAAATTGCTAGTCTATTTGAGAAAAATAAGGTAAAGATACAAAAGACTGTACACAGTTAACAAAATCTCATTCCAAGACCAGGACATCACCGATTCCTGACATTTTAATTTATAGGACTTCATGAAGCCTTCTAAAAGGAGATTTACCTATAGGTGGATTAAAGGTAGAGACAGAAACAGGGGAAGGGATAAGAATAACGGGGAATATACAGGCAGACAACGTTAACACTAACTTATTTTCTGTTAAATCTCTTAAAATTACTGCTTGGGTTTATATACCTTTTGCATTCCCTTTACAATTACTTTATATCTTACACTTTATTTTAGACAGGTAAAGAATACGTTTGCCTCATAATCCTAATTTCCCCTTCCAATCCTAACTAATTCTCTGTCAAACTTAATTATGAGGATTAATAGTCCCTTGATTACATTTCTGCCATGTTTGAAAAAACAGGAAAAGCTCTTAGTATTTCACTAATCAAAATAGTATTTAATGATTATCTGATTAAAGATATTATTATAAATATTTTTAATTACATTATACTTATTTTTAAAGACAAAAAGCTTTTTAGCACAACTAGATCACTTGTGCATTCTGTATATTAAAAGAGCTATGGAGCAACACTGAAATATGCAAAGAATTACAAAGCCTTTGGTTTTATTAATAGAATAACTACGGTTACATTTTCATTATTTCGCATTTCAACCTTTGTAAAAATTTGTANCAACACTGAAATATGCAAAGAATTACAAAGCCTTTGGTTTTATTAATAGAATAACTACGGGTACATTTTCATTATTTCGCATTTCACCCTTTGGAAAAATTTGTCTGACTTACTGATTACACAAAGAATTTTAAATTTTTCACTGGCATTTTTATTGTTTCCTGTTCATTTTTGCATTATACTATTAAATGAAATGGTACTCCAAAAGAAAATTAACCACTTGAAAACATTCCTTTCAGACAAATAGATGAGAAAATTAATTTGTAGAATTTGCACCTTTTTCCAGTTTTCTTAAAAGGAAGTTTTTTGTCTTTTTGAGAAGCCCTGAGCAAAATGAATAATGCTCTTTACTACATGCCCACTGTAAGTATCAATCACATGAAGTAGTTAAAATATATGAATTAGTTCAAGACGTTCACGTAGAGATGGATCTGTTTACAAGAATAACAAAAAATTGCAGTGAAATACGTTTGCTACTTGAAGGTGAAAATAATAAAACACAGCACTTAACAAACGTCAACATTTTAAAATGCTTCTAAGGTGAAAAATTTATGTGGTAGGCATCATATTGTGCACCAGACAGACTGCTGAACACCAGCTGTTAAACTGTTTTCCCTTCCATCCTCCCCAAAGCAAATAAAGGGAAATTTCTCTCTACCACATCAACACAGTACTGATGCACCAGGGTATCGATATATCACTGTACACCATTCAAAGAGTTAATTAACAGGAAACCCTGGTAGCATTAATTAAATTAATAAAGTCATTGTCCTCTTAGTTTATGATAATACATCCACTACCTTGGACACAGACCGCATGGTACCTATTAAATTTGTAAAAGGCCATAGATTAAATAGTTCTGCCCCCAGAAACAAGTTAATTACTAAGTAATTTTAATGAAAAGTTTTTCTCTGCAACACTAACACATAAAAATCACACAAAATAATATTTGATGGACTATAGTGGAAAAATGAAGAAATTGTATTTAATTCCATGTACATACATTGTCTGAACGTACGGAAAAAAGGAAACACAAACTGTTCGGTGTTTGAAATAAAAAACAATCAAAGGTAATCTTTTAAAATTAGGGTTCAGATTAGTCTCTGCAAAGGATGCTGTTTAACTGAAACATCTGGTACTGTCATGTTAAGAGACAGGCCTTTTTTAACTTTGGAAATGAGATTAGTAGATCAGTTATTTGTAAGTGTCCAAGTAATTTCTAATTATTTTATCTGGGTCACACGTAATCCGCTTTTACAGGGCTCACACAACGACATCAGAGGATCACTGCTGAACTGATTATCCTGTCACCTTCCACCATCCATGGGAAGATAGGATTTTCCTTTTGTACAGAGGAAGAAGTGGCTGATTGCTTCAGACAGGTGGCAGGCAACAAAATAAAGACCACCACAGATCTTGTGAGGAAGAAAACCTCACATATGCGAAAGGTACCAGCTTCTAAGTAGTGTCTGGTGCAATTTAAAACTCCACTAGGTACCAAAAAATACCAAAACAATCAGACGAACCATTGTTTAAAAAAGCACGCCATATTATTTGCTACTTGTTCTACAGTAATGCCTGCTAGATCAAACACAACCAATGTCAGAACCTTACCGCATAAATAGAAAAACTGTTTTTTAGCATCATTTCACTGTTGAAGTGACGTGAGAGACATACAGAAGTACTTTGTGAAAGCAAAAATGGAAAATGAGTCAGAGAAATGCAAATGCTAGGGCTAGTCTCATACCAATATACACACGAGCATTGTGAGTGACAGTTCCATCTTTTCAAAAGAGTTTGAATTGCAGCCCTCTTCACCTCCTACAATCAAAAATCGGAAGTAGTCTGTAGTTGATAAATGAGACTTTTTTCCCCTAGGTGAATTTATGCCTTTTCCTATGAATAAATAAGCTAGTTGTGCATTTTTTTTAGGAAAACAAGCGTCTGTTACATATAAAAATATCAAACGAGAGAGGACTTCTTACAAAACACGTCAAGAAAATCTGTCCTGAGAAAACAAGCAAGTTCCTGCATACCATTTGATCTAGCTTCCAATTAAATTTTACTATTTGATACGAGGATTACTACAGAAAAAAAGTAAATTAAAATGAAATTGAGCAACAAAGATACATCCTCCTCAAGATTTTCTTCTAGGTAAAGTGCAAAATATTATTTTCTAGATAAACTTTGCATTTGCCATTGCAATACAACACCATTAATAGGTACAGGTAGTAGTTGTACAAGACAATGGAAGTTCTGGATTATTTTGTGGAAAATTTAAAAACTTTCTGAAATGGAACTATCTATCTCAAACAGAATGATAAATTATCTATAAATAGTATTTTTTAATATTTACAACAAACCACCAAATAAAAAACCACCTCACCTTCATGGAGTTTGAAAGTGTCTATACTGCAGGTATCTTGTTATCCTGCAGTGGTTGAGGCAAAAGAGGAATAATTGCTTGTGGAAGTACAAGCAGCTAGAAGTAGNTTTTTTAATATTTACAACAAACCACCAAATAAAAAACCACCTCACCTTCATGGAGTTTGAAAGTGTCTATACTGCAGGTATCTTGTTATCCTGCAGTGGTTGAGGCAAAAGAGGAGTAATTGCTTGTGGAAGTACAAGCAGCTGGAAGTAGTCTGAAGTTAACAGTAATTTTTCTTTAAAAAAACCCCAGGTTATTCTCAGTAGGAGAATTTTAGTTTTTCTAAAGTACAACAGACAAAAACTTTTTTGGGGTTTGGTTTTTTGGGTTTTTTTACTTACTGTTTTATGCTAAGTTTGCTTTCACTTTACAAGCACTGTCATCAAAAAACATGCTGCCTGGGAATGTAAGCATACAGGCTCATTTCCAGTTAAGGAATATAAAACTCAAATTTTCATTACAAGGGAATAGATGACTGGAAAAGCAAGCACCAAGCATGGAAGACAAGCAGGCCATCAATACAAATGCATAATCATTTTGGAAATTACATCAGACAGTGCTTTCTTCATGAGTGAAACTGATTTCTTCCACCTAGTTTTCTAGAAACATGGTAATTATAAGCAAGAAGACTAATTGTTATGCCAAGATTTTATGAAGAGTATCTTCTTAGGATCCTAGAGTTCCTAAATAAGGATCTTTAATTTCTCCCTATTTCAGAGACTTCTGAATTAAGAGAGAACTTAGACACCTCTATTTCCAAACTATCCAAATACAAGTTCCCCAAGAGCCATCTCAGGTACATGCTGGAAGAGGTGTTAAAATTCAGATGATGACAGTAAAGGCAAACAGAGTTTGGGGAAAGCAACTGGAGAAGGAGGATGAAAAGAGCCATGTGCCCGTTCTGCTAGAAGTGTGTTTCACATCTGCTAGTTTCTAGGGAGAAAGCACTAATCTTGCATAGAGAGGCCACTTAAGCTGCTCCCCTCTTCATCAGAACAATTCATGTCAAAAGTTCCTCTAAGGGCAGTTTTTGCCAACCAGCTGTTCTCCTCTCATTGTAGAAAGCCACCTCCCTTGCTCTTTGGCTTCCTGGACCTCCTGGAATTATGAATTGCCTTGTGCTAATGATGTCCTAACACAGTAAGAGAGGTGGTAAATGTACTCAGAGAAATTACTGCATGTTAAGTAACCTCGTCAATTAATCACCTTCTCAAGCAGTACAGCCTTAAGAACGTTCTCTGTGCAAGAGTCAAATTTGAGTACACGAGTTACAAAGTTTTCATTTTTACCAGAGAGCACATTTTTTCCAAGCATCTTAATATCTGCGGAACACACCTGAAACAGGGTAACATCAAATTACGTGCATTTTTTTTCTTACAGAACTTTTACATAATGGATGTACTGTAATAACCAATGGAAGTTATGCAGTGACAAGCACAGAAGACCAGACAACTGCACAACACTGAATTTTGGAAAGTGCCAGCATACACAGCAGAATATTTCACCGGCACCCCATAATGTGCTGCTTTGCTTTCCTGTTTTAGCTACCACCGTGTTCCAGAAAAACATTCTGGAGTATATTGGATATATCCTTTCTGTTACATTTGCATAGCATTTTTTAACTGCTGAAAAAAATTATCAAAGAGGAGAAAACGCCAGTTATTTCCTCAAAACCCTATGCAAAGCTTCTGCTTGTGCTTATGACTTGTCAAGCTATCACTTAGCTCAATCCTAGTGAAGAGCAACTCTGATTATAAAAATGCTGTATACAAAGGCCCCTTAATGCAAATTAATTATATACATCCAACTTTATCTATCTTGCTGCAGTGGCAAAAGATAAACTTCTGTAAATAAGAAGAACCAGCAAAAGTGCTCTGACCTAGGGTACATACCACGCTTCATAATCTATGCCACATTCCAATTATTTACATTTGAGCAGAGCCATCAGACTGTAGACATCAACCATAAACAATGAAGCACTAAGATGGCATTTCAGGTCCTGGTTCCTTATTATTGATGATGCCAAAGGTGGATGAACAGCTCTGTGGTTTCATTATCCCAAGTTGCTTCTGTGAGACCGACAGTAAGCAGAGCACATTCTGTGTATGTACAAGATTCTGAAAGATTGAGAGCTTGGGATTTTTTTAACATGCACATCCAATATTCCCAAGAAAAGTTACCTTTGTATTACTTAGATGAAACAGAAACTATTGGCTTGGTTTCTGGAAAAATATATGACAGCCAAGCAAGTCTACCTGATGGAGAATCAGGAAGTTTTGCTACTGAAGGGTCAAATTTTGACAAACCTTGAGTTTCTTTTTCTTTCAAAAAATACAATTTTGGCAGCATTTCAACTATAGGTAAATAATTATGCTTAACCTCAAAAAACCTGAACTTACTGGATGCATTTAGCAACAGCATGTATCAAAGTATATATCATAGAGCCACAATGTTGTTATTTTAAAATAACATTTATCCAGGAGCTGTGGAACTAATCTTGGCTTTATGTTAAATTGTAAACACAGGCATGGAGCATGAACTAGGGAAATGTTTATTACCTGTTTTCCTGCAGAACCGCAAGAGCTGCTCTGCTTCACCTTTTTTTCAAAAGGCCCATGCTCCTGTCTGCCTCTCTTGCACACATCTCTGGGCAGCTTCAGCAATTACTGAAATTAATGCTCTCATGACTAGATATAGAGCAAGTAATATATTGTGAATGCTTTAATTGAGCATATCTACACCTTCAAGTGTTTGAGTTTCCTTTAAATTAACCCAAGTCTGCACTATTATGCTTCAATGATTGTGTTCTGCTGGTAAATACATTTGATCCGTACCTCACACTAAGTTAAGCTTAATGTCATCATTAATTATTTTAAATAGAGCTCATTTCAGATATAATTTGCTTAGTTTTACCCAGGAAGGTTAGATGCTGAACAGCAACTCCAGGACAGTACACAGTAGGAACATCGCTGTCTCTTAGTGATCACGGTCCATTGCTTCTACAGGACTTCCCTGCTGTGCGCTCAGCGCTGTGGGTGGGTGGGTATACCCAGTTTCTTTGCTTCCCTACTCTATGCATCACAAGCACGTCTTTGGGGAGCCTGCAGAGAAACTACTCACTCACCTGCTGCCCTCTCCTCTGCCTTTTCCATTAGCTAGCCAAAGCTGTTAGTAAGTGCTTATGGAGGAAGCAAATCCCCACACTACAATGCTGACAATCAAAAAACATTTGTACAGAAAGATTTTCTGACACAACTTGCAGACTAAGCACAACCTCACCAAACAGATCTGGCTTTGTTCATCTGAAGCCTGGATAGCTGTTCCCAAGCAGATTTCCTCAAAACGACTGCATTGTTTATTCACACCAGTTTCGCATGGATTAGATGAATTACATTTTTCAGTAAGTCAATGTAACAGCACCCACGTAGTGTCCATGAATTAGAGCCTAGAGATCCCACTAATGGTTTTCTACTTCCCCAGCAACTCCAACCCAACAACCCCAAACCTAAAAAATTGTCCTTATTAGGCAAGCACAATAGCCCCTCTGCTACAGGTAGGGTGCAGCAAGAGGTCCTAATGCAGAAGATCTGTGCTTTCCAGCATCTGACTCTTAGAGCCCACCCATATCCGCAATTACTGTGATGTGTTTGTTTCACACAGTTTGGCAAAGAGGACAAAAGAGAGTATCCAGGCATACTGCAGCTCAGCGATCCACAGAATTATGATTCGAGCACGCAAAAGGAGGTTGGGCTTGAAAATGCTATTAGCCCACATCTGTTCCAGGGTAGTGGCCAGCTCAGTAAGTGCAATGAGATGTACTTCACAGTATATAATATAAGTGACATAGAACACCACAGAAAGAATATACTGGGAATTCATGCCTGATGCAGAGGCAACACAGTTTGCATCCGGTGTCAGAACAGAAACGTCCCAAGTTTCAGGTGTACCTGGCAGAGGCAGGTTCAGTCTGAGAGGTTTTATTTCATGTACACTAATAGTATCTGAATGGATGCTAACGTGCACTGCCAGAATTTAGTCCAGCTTCTGTCAGCACACAGAACAGAATGGTAGACTTAGGCTTTGTTTCTTGTTTTCTTCTACATCCTTTCTGTGTTTTAGTGTAGTATCGATTACATGGCTTTTTGTTCTTTCTCATATATCCATTTAACAGAGACTAAAAGGACTTCCGTATTTCAGCTTCTGAACTCTAAGACTCCCTGAGTTTCTGTCTCACTCACTACTGGGAGTGAGGGTGAGCAGAACTCAATGTCTGTGCCACTTCAGCTAGGTATCCAGCAAGGCACAGTATCAGATTTCTGTAAAAAAACCCAGCTCCAGAGGACACAGACACAAAGGTTGTGTGCCAGCATTAAAACAGTGAGAACCTGTCAGCAAGACCCTGGAACAGAAATCAGACACACAGTAAAGGGGCACAAAGGTAAATCTCTAGACCTGGGGATTGACAGAATTGACAGCCTGGTAGAGCAGCTGGAGGATGGCAACAATAACACACAGCATAGCTACAGTCACACAAAGAACAGAACATAGTAAACTTACATCGAGGTAATACAAGAAAAAGAATAAGCAATATTATTGTTTTATCTAACAGAAGGAAAAACTATGTAGTAATTTTTGTCCTTTATTCCATACAAAGGAATTACATAATACAGTTAGGAGGTTTTCTATTATGCATCTACAAAGGTTAATGCTGTGTGAACCCTCATAATCCGAAAATGAAATCTCGGGTAGATCTCAAGCAGTTATAATCACAAAGATGCTGTCATCTTGTACATTATGGTCTTTTAAAAAAAGTTTTTTAGGCGAGCTCATCCAGGTGTGTACAAATCCAGCTAAGGTACTCTCCCCGTAAACTGCAGTACTAAGGTATTCTCCCTGTACACTGCAGTACTTCAAACACTTCTATGGATTCTTAAGACAGCATTAAAGAGTTCACCAGCAGTGATTAACTTCTAATGTCCAGAAGAGGATGCCATTGCAACAGAAGTTTGTTTCTTGTAGGTACTCATTACATTACCAAATTCATTTAATGGAAAATTTTTCCATGCAGAGCATTTTTGTTCTGTACCTTTAAACACAGAATATGCATTTGAACTGTAAATTGTACATGATTCCATTCCACAGTTTCGTAACTGAAGAGATACGAACATAAGCATATTTATTAAAATACATAACAAAAAGTCTGTGTTCTCAGAATGTATGATTTATCAGTAGGCCTCACTGTCACAAAGCACAATTGAGACCAGGGTGCCTAAGAGTCTAAAACAAAAACAAAAATCGAAAACCATAAATACTTACCTTGTACACTGCACAATTCCAGGACAATGTATGGTTTTCTTTTACTAATACAAATCAGGAAATTGCCTTGACAGGTGAATTATTAGACACTTGTTGTTAGTAAGCTTCTTAAGACTTCCTTGGAGACAAGAAGCACACACCAAACAGGCGCCTCATAGTGCGAGCGTTTCTCCGTTCTTCCCTTAAATGCAATCTGCTTTTCTGCTGTTATTAATTTTATTGAAAATAAAACTAATAGATACTTCTAAAATTAGATACTTACAGTGAAAATACCCAATA
This sequence comes from Steatornis caripensis, assembly GCA_013398225.1. Taxonomy (NCBI): domain Eukaryota; kingdom Metazoa; phylum Chordata; class Aves; order Caprimulgiformes; family Steatornithidae; genus Steatornis; species Steatornis caripensis. The sequence goes on along the minus strand of VZSC01016555.1, from coordinate 280,210 downwards.
GCTGAGTGTAAAAGAGTCCACTTATTCCACCTAATATTATTAGACCCATGAAGGCAGATATTCTTAGGAGAGCAAGCTCATGTCTAAATACAAAAACATCCTAGAACAAGACAGAAAGAAGAGAGAGACTTCAGCACTTACAAATTAAATTAAGTCTTTGAACCGAGTGGAAAGACTAGACTTACAGCTAAAGGCAAATACTGGAATTTTGAGCTACACTGCAAATCACTGATATGTTTATGTGCTAACATTATAAACCAATAATCTTTTATTTATACATGTAAACAGTTGAGACTTTTTGCCAGACTCTTAAAAAATCTCATTCAGGTATTTAAGGTTTGGGAACAGATTTGAGTTCAAATGGATTATTCCTGAATCTTCCATCTCAAACTGTGCAAGATTGCTACACACAAGCTCCAAAACATAAGAAAACCATTCTGTTACATTCTGTTACATAGTCTGAGTTATAAGACTCCAGTATCTCAGCTTCCAGCCGCAGCAAATTTCACTCTAACATCGCCTGTTTTGTAATAAAAATAACAACATTCCTAGCTTGACTCTTGAAGACAGTACCTACAAAATCCAAGGATCTGTATTGGACCGGTCTCACTGTAATGCTGTCTATTATCCAACATAAACTTACCTTCATCTTTTAAATTTTGGCCTTCAGTGGATTATTATAACTTTGTATACGAGTGCATTACCAAGTTGCCTCACAGTATAGGAGGATATAAATTTACTGTATCAGCTGCTCTGGAAAGCCTGCTTTCATCCAGCAGAAAATATGAAAAGGGTAATAGGGTTTTATAGATCTTTTTAAAAAGATAAAACACCTTATTTTTATCACAGGAAAACTTTTGTACATGGCAGTTACTGTAGATGTACTGCAAGTTCACACCCCATCTTAACCTTTGATAATGAGTTAACACACCCATTCTCTTTCTTACAGGTTAGGATTATGTTCTCAAGACTGTCTTTTGAATGTACCCATCTGTTTTTCCACTTAAAAAAGCCAGATGACTGCAGAAAACTATTAAAAACTTTCAAGTAAACTTTAAATAACAACCAGAACATAAAAGTGAACTGAATGAAAAAAAAAAAATCCACTGCTTTTGATCGTTTCTTCTTCATGTTCAACCAGTAGGACTTAAGGAAGAGGAATTCTTAGGAATCTCAGGAATACTGGGTTTTAATTAAACAGAAAATAGTTAAAGCAAATTATATTTAATAAAACAAAAAGTTATTTTAGATTTAAATTATTTCCACAAAGGTTCAAAATATAAACCCAGGAAAAACTTTACACTGGCTACTAAAGATGTGAAGAAAGTCAATATTTAATGAACAAGTAGAAATCACTAGTTAACCTGCTAGAACAAAAAGCAAACCCCGTTAGTCCTTTCCGAACTGGTAAGCCAACTCTTGTTAGTACTGGCCTTTCTTGCTGCTGTAGAAAATACATGCTTCATCTCCATTTTTTTTAAACAACTCTTACTCAGTTAACAAGTTAATTCAAAGCTAAATCAATACAAAATAAAATCTTTATTCGCCTTTCCACCAGCCCATCAAACCTTCAAACCTTTAAAGAAAAGCAAGGTATGACACAACTTCTCGTAGCTGTAAACCATTTTCTCTTCATAGGTATGTTGTTTTATTATATCAGAAATGTTTTAACGTATTCAAACTCAACTTGACAGAAAACAGTGAAATGTAACAGAAGAGTGCCATAAGTGAAGTAACATTCTGCATCTAGCATTACAGTCCCTCATTACAGAAAAAGTTTATAACACAGCTCTCGGCATCCCCCAGAACTCCAATTAGAAGAGTTCCTTCTCTTGAGCATCATCTTTAACAGGAAAAAGGAGAGATGACTCAACATGTGACAACAGAAAATCCTAGTGTAAAGAACACAGGTTGCATTTTGCATTTGGTACTAGAGGTACAGAAAAGGAAAGACTTTTCATACTGAAGACCAACGAATACTACTCTGTCTTCCCTGCCTTCCTTCCTCCCTAAAGGATGAAAACATCTATCACAAGACACTAGGAGCTGCTGAACTACTAGTGAGAAGAGGTGATGTCATCAATGTGTTTTCCAGCCATTACATAGCCCTGGGGGAATCAAAAGTCTCTGAGGCAATGACGACCTGAAAAGCAATACTAGGCCCTCACCCACCAATCTGTACAGACAGAATAGCATTTTTCTATAGAAAACCAAAGGACATGCAGCAATAGAGTCTTCTGGTAACCAGACCTTAATAATAGGTCTTAATACTTTCACAATTCTGCATTGAAATAGAAACATGTGACTCCATGAAACTAGAAAAAAAAGACCACTTTAAAATACCCATTTAAATAACAGAAATGAATAATAATAATAAAATAATAAGTAATACTAATTTAGGATGTTGCTGCTTTACATAAAAGCTCAACCCAATTTTTTTTTATTACTCCTTCTCAGAACTGACAAGAACATTTTTCCCAGCTAAGAAAACCAACCAAAACTATAATAAATCAACTCCCAAGACTAGCCAATAATTAATCTATCCCTCTTTCCATGTATTTTGAACAGATCCCCTCGTTCGAATACCATTTAGGACTCTCCAACCTCAGTGCAGTGTGAGTATATAGGGAGTGTGAGTTTACAGACGGTCCAGAGAGGCTGTGGAGTCTCCTTCTCTGGAGATATTCAAAACCCACCTGGATGTGTTCCTGTGCAACCTGCTCTGGGGGCACCTGCTTTAGCAGGGGGGTTGGACTGGGTGATCTCCAGAGGGCCCTTCCAACCCCTACTATTCTGTGATTCTGTGATACTGAGGCAGCCTGTCCCCCCAACCTCCAAAATCACACTATCTATGCTAAAATAGCCTGCTCCCCCAATCTCCAAAATCACACTATCTGTGCTAAAAGAATCACACAGACTGAGCAACAAAGCATAAGCACACGTAAGCTAAAACCACCAATGCATGAACTCTCTTATAGCTGCAGTGTTTGGCCCATAGTAGCTTTTTGCCACATTGGGCCAGGCTGACATGGCTTTGGCACAGATGTTAAATGCACAGTTTTAATAATGCAAGAGCTGCCCTTCAGGTACCCCTCTTCTCCACTCCCTTTTGTCAACATCACAGCCTAACTGCTCTGCCAAAACTTCACATGGGTTGCTGTCATTGTCTTGTAAGTTCCCTTAGCCATTACTTCTATCCATCCGAGCAAACTGCAAGGATTCTTGACTACTTATAAAAATGGATAGAAATGTGTACAATAGAAACTTGTCACAAAGTAGGAAACAAAGAGTAGGTCTGCAGGATTATGCTGAGGAATGGAATACGAACCATGTTATCTGGCATCTTTATCTTCATAGGCAATGTCAAAACGTTCCACTGAAAGCCAGTCTCCATGGCAGACTCACACGAGACTTCCTCAGCCACATGGCAGAACACATGCCATGTCCTCATCTGTGAGTATCAGCTGTTAAAGATGATCCCTGCAATGAATGCTACCATTGGCTAGGAAAGCAGCTATTGTAGCTTTATGCTATAATACAGGAGAGCGGTTAAAACCAGTGATAAGTCCAGCTCAAGATCATAATCACGACACAACTACTGCTTCCAAATTCAGCTTTCTCTTTACCCTGCTAACAACAAAAAACAAAGCATGAAAACATTTAACAAGTCCCTGCCATTTGTAATACTGGATTATTATTTCCATGGGTTTACAGCGTTCCTTTAAAAAGAGCACACTCTGTACAGAAAACAGAGCTTTCAGCAGGACCAACATGGGACTATTGTACCTGTTCCAGAAGAGACAAAGTAAAAAAGAACCTTCATAAATTTTCATTTACAACGTAAGATTAATTTACTCAATCTTAATTCTTTACTGACATACGACATACATAGAAATTAATATACTAACAAAATATATTAAGACACTTTCATCTTTCTCTTGGGGAAGGGATACCTCATGAAACACATGCTAACCTGCTTGTCTATTCTCAGCTGCAAATGCCTGGGATGTCTGTCCCAGTCTGGTGATGCAGTCAGTCTATCAGCTTGGCTATCATAAAAACAGTGTAGAATACAGAACAAAGCCAGGCTGTCGGATTCAAAAAAGAAAAACAAAAAATAGAGACCGCAGGTTTTGCAGCAAGAAAGCGGAAGGAGAGGTACAAGGAAGAAAATTCACTGGTGTTAGAACAAAAAAATCATTCACAGAACATGAGCTGCATTCTAGTAAGCCCTTTTGTAGAGATATTTATTATTAATAACAGTTGCTGTTTATGTAAAGCACTTTTTGATCAGGACTATTTCAGGTCTACTAAATGAGTACTCTTCTACTCTGATTCATGACTGATTTGGTTTAAAGTGAAAAGGAGAATAGCGTTCTGGTTCCAAAAATAACTATCTACACAGAGTTCAATCCAAAGTGACAATCCTGAAATAATTTCAGGCTAGAACATATTTTAAGAAAAGGCCACACGATCTTTATGTAAAAATGACACTATCAATATATTAAGTTTTAATAAAATATTATCCTCTCAGTCATTCCTATCTTTTCTCCACAGACCACATAGTCACTTTCTAAACTTAATTCAATATACATATACTGTCCTTATTATTATACAAGAGGAAGGCAGGGTTAGGTTGGTTTTGCAGAACACGGAGAAAGAAAATTTTGATGAATTTTCATTCTTTTAAAAAATCTCACACCTGTAGGTCATTTCATGACCCTATGGGAAAAGGTTTCTTTTAGAGTCTATTTACAATATAAATGGACTTTGGATGACACATATTTCCAGATTTAAATCAATATTAGTTAATACGTAATATTGAAGTAACTGTTACTGTAAGAAATCTTCTCACAAAGTCTAATGAATATTTTCTGACACCTTTCATTTGGAATTGAGAAAACTGAGTCCCAGACAGAGCAGGCTGATATTGCCACAATGCTTTCTCCATGGTGTTTCCTCTCCTCTCTACCAACAGAACTCGGAATATTTCAAAAACTAGTTAAGTAACAATATTTTCATAACAGACAATGGATAACTGCAGAACCAGGAACAAAATAAAACTAAACCTGAGCAAAAGGTTTTAGGTTTTCATATGTCAGCGGTTTTTGCTAAGACAATGATTTTAACAACATTTCTAGGAAACAGAATGTATGAGGAAAACTTCTTTTGCTGAAAATATTAGAAGTCTTCTACGATTCAGGTAAAATACACTGCCAAAGCATTTATTTTTGCTTCTACTTGACCAGCTGTGCCTAAAACCTGTGCCAGCACAGCCATGCAGAGACTAGCTATGCAGCCATGAGAAGACTAGTATTTATTCTTCTCATCTCACTATCCACAAGACGGAATACTTCCTAAAAGACACAGACTTCCTGACCTTGACATTTTTTAAGGACCATGCAAAACTAAGAACATCCAGTCTTAGCCTCAGAAAATCACCAAAACTAACAGAGTATCTCATATGCTGTTCCATTCTATTTTTCTTCTGCTAGGATCTCTCACAGAATTTAATTACTATTTCCTTCATTTCCAGCAGTAATTGTACTCCTCCTGCTGGACAAAGGGATGCAATAACCACAATCCATCCTTCTGACAGTGCATCAATTACAAGAGCCAATAATACTATGAAGCAATTTTCTGCTATAAGACCTGAAGCTGAAAGATTGTATCTCTAATTGAAATGGCTTCCTCCTTTAGCTTTAAAGCTATCACCCTTTCCTTAGTGTACTTAATTAAGACTGGGTTTTTCTTACTTAACCCTTTAAAAATAAAACCCACAAGTTTTCATTCAGGAGGAAATACTCAAATTCATACAGTTATCGTATTTTCATAATGCATTAATCAGTACTGTGATAAAATTATTACTTCACCAACAGCACTAAAAGAAATTTTAATTCTACACCTTCTGTGTTATGTACTATTTTATATACAAAGAATAAAAATCAAGATGAAGGCACACTGCCAAAAAATTCACAAGTATTTTTAATGAGCAGGAAGTAAGCTAATTCCAGATGGCTGCTTAGAAAAAAATACCCAGTTTTTTGAATCTGTGTTAAACACTAGCGCCTGTCGGTTACAGACAAAATTTTGACAAAGAATAGTGCTTCCATGAAAGGTAGAAGATACTGCGGTCCCTGGAATGTTGTGGTACTTCAGCTTTAATTGATATACAAAGACTAAAAGAATCTTGCAGGACACCTGCCTAAAAACCTAACTAATTGTAAGCAAATCTCACTGGTTTGTTTGATGTCAAAATGATGTAATTCTGAAAAATTATTCTGCAGCACGAAGTTACATGGCATCATATCCTTAGCAACACTTTAAAAAATCAGCTTAATGGGGCTCTGATGTCATCTTCCAGGTAGACATGTTGACTAGACATCCAAACAAATTATTCTTAATTTTCTGTACTTCAGTGTGTGCCTTCCAATCCCGCAGCAGAAAAACTGAGACAGCTAAATAGAATTCAGTGTAATATTAGACTTAAAGGTCTGAACAGACCAGACCTGTTGTGTCTACTAAGTTTTCCTATGCGGTGTAAACATATTTACCTCTATGGGGCACAGAATGTTATCCACTAACAGACAGGTGCAATTTTTCAAAAGGAAGAGTGTCATTTGAAATGGCCACATATGCAAATTGATAAAGCAAAAAACCCGCAGCTAAAACAAAACAAAACTAAACAGAACAAAGCACTCGGTTTTTAACATGAGTAAATCTAGGCAGCCAAGCATGGGAAACTGATCCACTCTTGAGGCGTCTATGTTAAACTGGGTTAAAATAATTACTGCGTATGTGTTCCGCCTCCTAACTTGTCACATCTTCTAAAGGGTACATACTAAAAGTAGGCCTGTCTCCAAAAGACTTTAAATTAACCTAGTTAAACGATCAAGAACAAAGCTTTATACGTATTCATTTTTTGAACTGCTATTAACTATTTATTATTACCTCTTTAGGAGTTGTAAACTGTCTGAAGTAAACATGATTTCCCTTTTCCTTTTTTGCACAGACCACCTCCAAGCAAGTAATTTGGTTTCCTTTTGTCCTGCCTTTAAAAAGCAAGGCTAACGAACAGAACTCAGGCTCGTTATCTAAACACATGACTTAAAGTAAGTTAGAACATTCAGGAGACTCTCACAATAAAAAGGAAATATTCTACCATGAAATTACACTATCAGAGAAGCACCATCTATTTCAAACAAAGATTTTATCTTTGAAAAATAACACTCCTCCTAGAAGCACTGCAATACCCACTCCAGTGTTCACATCAGTATCACTGAAATGCCTTTGTGCTTGAAACCTGCAAACCCTGTGCACGGGAAGCCTTCAGAATACAAGAAGTGTAAGACTGCTCTGTCTAGAAATGTAGTAAGTTAATTTTACAAATGAAAAAGAAAGTTTACAAAGTCACTGGAACTAGAAGCAAAGACATTTACATTTAGTTACCTTTCAAAAACATTAACTTTCCAAAAACCCAAAATGTAACACATCCATAAGAAACTTTACTTAGATTTGGTGACTAATACAGAAAGATTGCAATTTCGTATCTCTTAACTTGAATGCAGTTACAATAATTCAAAATAGCTCTCTCCAATCTCACAATGCCAGTAAAACAAGGTGAATATGAAAAGCCCATGTGTAAAAAACTGGAAACAAAGTGAAGAATGTGAGTACTCCATTTTAAGAGACACATTTTGCAGTCTGTCTCTGCTTACGGAGTGGGGTCTATGCAAAGAGGCTCCAAGTAGACAGCAAATTCCTCTCTTTGCCGTATTTTTGGAGTTCCTTAAACCATTTAAATGGGAATATTCATATAGATTAAAAAAATTAAAAATTAAATTCCTCTAGAATAGAAGTTATTTTAAGACAGATTTGCAAAAATCCTCAATTTTAGTACATTACATATAATAAAAAGTTGTTATCTATTAACCTGAATATAACACTGTTATCAGTTCTGGATGATGATTCAAGGAGCACAGTCTTCCTACATTTTCAGCTCTCCTTTGACACATCATCTTCATATATTCTTTCTTGGGAACACCACATCCATGGCAGACTGATGGGAGCAAATAAGCTTGGAAGGCTATGTTCCATTCTTTCCCAGAAGCAGAATTTTTCAGGAAGTTTAATATTCTTATTTTACACCATTTAGGATACAAAATAATACAGCCGACTTAAGCTGTTCAACAAAATGGAAAATGGGACTTGCCTCACCCATAACCAAAGGCCAGTCTCCAGCAGCCTTGAAAGACAGGTGTGACATAACCAGCAGAGAGTATGCTGGGATGTCACATCAACACAGAATGAAAAAATCTGCAGCACTTCAGTACTTGCAAAAAATCCCAACAAAATTTAGAGTACACTACCTATTTCTGAAATGGTCTTAGTCTCTTCACTTAGGACATTTGGAATGTTATCTAACTTTGAATATGTTTTAAACTTGTTTTCCAGGTTTTTCTCTTTAGTGTGCTTGTATTTGTATTACAGTATTATATTGTATATGTAATTATATAGTATTATATTGTATCATAGTCCAGTACAAATACAAAGTCAATTTCAGACTTGGGGTAGAAGTTTTTGCATTTCCTCATGAGCAAGATCTCATTTTCTTCAAAAGCAAGAGTATCAGCTTTACTGTTCTAGCACTTCCAAGCAAACCTCTTGAATATTCTGAACATCACAGATAATAGACAGAAACGAGCACCAGGCACAGAGACTTTACAACTTCAATTCCATAATGGAGTAAGTTTCATAAGTTTTTACTCTATTCCAATCCATAAGTCCATTTTCTCTGTTTGTGTGTTTAACCACATTTTGCTGATGAAAGGATGTTCAAATAACGATCATGGCACAGAGTCCAAGTCAAACAAATCGAACTTAATTCTCCCTTAACCCACATGACCTTTTCAAAGCAACAGAAAATACTGCTTCAAAACCAACATACATTTTTCTCCTTTCGGAACAATTGTACGCTTTTTCTTGCAATATTGCATTTTTAAAGAGGGACTTAGGATAGGTATATACTCTGCATAAATTTACTTTGGAGAAAGTAAATTTAAATTTGAATACACTTAAAGTAGTCACCTTGCTTCTTCCCAGTATTCACTAATCACTTCTAACGGAACCTAACTCGTTCTGCACTCCTTTCCTAGATTTCTAAGAAAACTAAAGTTGTGTTTTTAACACACAGAAATCACATACCCTTTTAGAATGATATTTTGTTACTAACCATAAATCAATTTGCTCACTTGGTAACATACACCTAGATGAAGTCTCTTCATTGTCAACAATTGACAGTGTCAACCAAAATAACTTACATTTCAGTAGTAGCTATTTATTTACTTTATAG
>VZSC01016555.1:164220-256856 GCA_013398225.1 Steatornis caripensis | reverse complement strand
CTCCCCGCCGCACCGCCACGGGTGGCAGCGGCCCCGGCACCGAGCCCCCGGCCACAGAGCAGCGCTCGGGCACCCGGCTCCCGCACGCGGCTGCCCCCAGCGAGGCGTGCGCCGGGCGGCTCCCACCCACCTCCGGCGGCGCCGCCGCCTGCCGCCCCCCGCCCGGGGCACGAGGCGGAACCAACCGTTGGGCGAGACCGGGAGGAGAAGGGAGGGGCCGTGGTCACGCGCCCCCGTCTCCCCGGCTCTCCATGGCAACCGCGGGCGGCGCCTCGGCCGCTCGCAGAGAGCGCGCGCGCGCCGGGCCGCCCGCCCGCCCGCGCCCAACCCCCTGCCGCGGTAGCAGCGGTGCCTTCCGCTTCCGCCGCTCGAGCCGCGCATGCGCGGTGGTGCAGGGGCAGGGAGCGTCCGTGAGGGAGGGCGGGGTGGGGGTTAGCGTNGCCTTCCGCTTCCGCCGCTCGAGCCGCGCATGCGCGGTGAAAGCGCACGGGCGGCGGTGCAGGGGCAGGGAGTGTTCGTGAGGGAGGGCGGGGTGGGGGTTAGCGTGTCTCGGCCCCCGCGCCCCAGTCGCCTCACGGCCGCGCCGGGGGTGTTCCCATAGGAGCCGGCCTGGCTTGCCCGGTACTGGTAGAGCCACCCGCGCGAGCTGTGTGTGGGTCTGTGCGCGCTGCATTCCCCGCGCTGGCGGGAGCAGCCCCACGGGAGGGACGGGCTCCCCCGGCCGGCGGGAGGCTGTCGGCAGCCTGTTCGCCCGATCCGCCTTTGAGCGTGCACCCGTTTTTCTCCGGTTGTGGGCGCCTGCTGGCGCAGGCCCGTTCCCGAGCTCAGTCGTGAGTCAGGACTGGTCCTGCTCTCCCCTTCGTCTCTGTAGTTCCCTTTGCGATTCCTGACAGAACGCAAGCGCTGCGGAGAAGTCCTCTGCCTCGGTCTCCAGGCTCCTGTCAGGAGAATCTCATTCCCTAACTATCGTACCAGCTAAGTCTTTACAGTATTAAATTGTATGGACTTTCTTAGTAATATGAAGTTGTATTGTTTTTCTTCAGAGATATGTATTTTACCTTGTGTACTGCGCAATCAGGGTTAAGTCAGCTAACTAAAGGGCCCCAGCTCTCTGCAAGGAGGAGATGAAGGAGAGCCCACACTTTGAAGATGAGGACATTTTGTTTCCTCCCAGGAGAAGAAAGGATACCCCTGGACAACCAAGATTACACCAGCCTCCCAGCGCCTGCAACACCTCTATAAACCCTCCCATTAGCTGGCAGCATAGATAAGTAACTGTAGCAAGACCATCTCCAGGGACGCTTAGATCAAGAAAGAAGCAGATGGATAATGGCACCTTAGAATTATAGTTGCTTTCCAAAATAGCAGTATGTCAATATAAAGTAGTGAGCGATCAACTTGTGTTGCATCTAACGCTTGAAAGGTGTAAGAACCACGTGTAAAACTGCATTTGGTGTGGCCTAATTTGAATGGGGTGCCTCATGCGCATGAGTAAAGAATTACTCCTGTAATTCTGTACGTTGCATCCTAGCCTCTCTACTCACTCTGGCACAGGCCACTTGTGAAATTTTTGTGACACTCAGATCCCCTGCGGTGCTGTCCCCCCTTGCTGATAGAGGGCCCTTACGTGGCCACGGAGACCAATCTTTGTTTTTGAAAGGTAACTCTGACCCACAAGGGATTAGCGGTGGCTAAGAGCCACAGACAGTTTCTAATCGAAAGCATTTGCAGTGTTCCCAGCTGGGAATTGTGCCTTGAGCACCCATTGCTGATGCACATACATGTTCTTTTGGCTACCTAAAGGAACCCCCATCTGTCTGAGTGGCATGGTTCCCACTGTAAATTGATGGGCTCTTGCCCTGAAGCATTTTTCCTACACAATGATGGGTGAAACGGATGAAAAGTAACATGGTGATCATCACTGGTATGGAAAACTGTTCTTTATTACTGATAACATTCTTCCTAAGACTTAGTCATTAAGTGATTATTCTGAAAAGACAGTATGCAAAAACCAGTTCAGTGTTTTGGTGGTTTTCAAGTTTTTGTCAAAACTTTTGGACCTTGTCCTGATTTATTTTTCAGTGTCCACACAGTCTTTGTTATAGAGGGCAATCATTAACATTTCAAGCTAAAGTTGCTGTGACCTGAAAATATTCTTAGCAGAAACTGGAGAAGGTCTGGAAAGAGATTGAAGCACGTTCCAGGTAAACCAGAAGATAGCGCTTCCTCAAGAACAACCTGTGTATGTCCCTAGGAACAGGTAACAGTGAAAATGCTAGACAACTTAATTGGACGAACGTGGAAAGGTTGTTGTAATAAAAAACAGCCTCTACCTCTATTCCGTGGCAAATTGCACATATGAGTTTATGCCCATATGTAAAAGACCTAATAAGCTGTTTGTGAAAACTTTCCACCGATCTGAAGAATAAAGAAAACCCAAAACTCAAGGAGTAGAAAGGAAACCAAGGAATTGGGAAATAAAATGGAAAGAAAAAAAAAAGAGGAATAGTATGTTCAATTAAGGTGACTTGTAGAAGGAAAACGAATCAGTCAATAATGTCATCTTCTATTTAAATACCAGGTATTTGCATTTCTGTAGTGGTACATTGAGAATGGCCAGTCATTAGATCTGTAGTTTTGTCGGATTGTATTTTACTCTTTTTCTACTCATATATGTGCAGAGTAAACAGGTTGTGGAACAAGGGCAGTAGTCTATTCTAGCTCAGTCACTAGCGCAGCAGTTCCCATTTGTTAATATTTGTTTTGGGAAAGCACAGTGCAGGAAGAAAAACAGGCAGCCACATGCTGCATTTCCCAGTTTAACTTGCAAAGGCTCAGACTGTAGAAATCACCTGGCACTTTTGCTAGAGTATCAAATCCTAATAGGTAGATAGTGGATCTTTGTGGTGAACTCCATTCTGAAGGAAAAAAATATACCTAGAGGAAATACTGACTTTGCATAATATGGACTTCACATGAAGTCCAACATGGACGTGTTACACAAAGATTAATAAAAGTCTGCAAAATTAGAAAAACACCCACATTCTTCAGTGCTGAATATTGCACAATAGCGTAGCACTCCTCTTGGAGTTTCTGATGTCTGTGTTGTGTTGTTGTTGCTGTTTATAAATTACCACAGGAGCCACCAGCTGTCATCATGTAAGTTTTATTGGCACTCTGTAAATATTAAATCAGCATGCTAAAATCAAGCCATGTGGAGTAACAGCTGATGCTATGTTATGGAGAGCACATGCAAGAGAGAGGTATGCACTGTGCCTCCCATGATTGTTGCTGCTTAGAAGCCCCTTGCTTCATGAGACTGTTTTCCAGGATTCGTTTTGAGCCCAATTGTACCCCTTGATCAATGTGCAGAAGGGGCCCTGTTTGTGCACAGGTATCTCCTGGCTGAGAAATCGGCCTTCTCAACAGTACCCATCTTCCTGGGACCTTCTGAATTGTACAGCCACTTCTTTTCTGCAGCACCATTGCATCGCTCACTTTCTTGGTACATAGGAGACACTTGTTAACTCTAGAGTGGGAGTAAAATTCTTCATGTCATGAAGGCAGAGGTCTGTGTTAATGACATGCTGTGCTGAAACAAAACCTCTCCGGGTCCAGAAGTTTTGTCAGCCACAATGTCACATACTGAGGATGAGGCAATAGATGTTAAGTAAAGGAAAATATCTCTTAGGCTTCATTTTCTTTCTGACGTAGTTGCCAGAAAAACCGAAGGCCAGATAGGTTTTCCGATCCGTCTGCCTCAGTAGTAGGCATGGTGAAATCCACTGATACCCCAGCCCAGGTGGGTTACACGGGGGCTAAGCTAGACCAGGCAGTAGTCTAATTTAGGGAGTTAATTTTCGTCCAAGGCACTTCACTGGTATGAGGAGCCCTGCTTAGATAATGTCCAGCTGTGGGTGTGCTAGCATTAGCTCTTCTAATGCCTCTCTCCCTTCTGGGGTTGCTGCTGAAGTCCCAGCAGGTCAACAGACTGCTTGAATGCTTCTGTGTCTATTGCAGTGTGAGGTGAGTTTGAACCAGCTTCACCAGAGGGTTAAGCTGAGATACTGCCTTGTTCAGAAACGCAGCTTAGGTACATGCCTGTTCTGTTTGAACACCCTGAGTGCAGGCTGCAGCTGCCAGCAGAACATGAGACTAAATGGCTGGTAATAGCAACACCCTAAACCACCAAAACAAAAATGCCTCAGAAAAGGCCTTAGAGAAATATAAGACTGGCCCTGACTTGTCATCTTATCATTATTATTATTCATTTTAGCTTTTGGTCCATTTTTTGTTCTTCAAGTTGAAGTGCATTTTGCTTGTGCCATGGAGCGTGAGGTCCTGTAAACAGGATGATTTTGTTCTCAGTGTGGACAATCAACATTTTTATCAATACTCTTGCAGCGGGCCAACTACAGAGTCTTCTCATCTCCATTCTTTCTCATCTGAGCAGAGGGAGCGTGCACAACTATCAGGGAGGGATTTCAGGGCAGCTGAAGCTGGTGGCTACATACCACATATTCAAGGAGTTAGGTTTAGCAAAACAGCAAATGCAAAATATTTATCCTTCACTATCAGTGTTTCCTGTTTCCACTGTCAAGCTGCCTGACGGAGGACCTGAGGTAGCCTCAACCCCACAGCTCCTCACAGGCACCATCCTGCACAGCAGCTGCTCCCAGACACATCCCAAACATGATGTGATTATGCAGCTGCACAGACTGGCAGGGGGCTTCTCCCTGGGTAGGGAGTCTCATCATCTTGCTATTGCAGTGTGGAGCTGGTACACTTAGAAGAAAGTACCACAAGAGATTTTACCACCTGTCAGTAAAACATGCTAAAGCTTGTTAGCTGACAGCCATGAGGTTAGCTGTGAGTATTTCATAAATGGCGAACAAAGTACGAAGCGCAGCATGAAGTACTGAGAGCAACCTGAGAGACTTTTCCCAGGAATATATGGCTGTGCAGAATTCAGTAAGAGCTACCCTCTAGTGTCTGATGTGATTAGAGGCATTGAAGCCAGTTGCATAAAATCCTTATTTAAAATAATAGCCTACTGAAGATTTATTTTGCTTAAGCAATTAGAATAAACAGCACTTCTCAATTATTTCAAAGATAAAGCACAGCCGTTTGGAAAAGAGGCAGTAGGTCGAATAATACGGCAGCAGTGTACAAACTCCACTTGGAATCGAGCTGAATTTTCAGAGAGCTCTGCAACTACGGCTTAGTCTTGTTCTGTAAGATAGGTTTGAAGAAGGCATGCTCTGAAGTAGAAGAGATCCCATTAACAGCACTTCCATTGTAAGCATAGTTATATTGGAAAAGCTTTCATTACAGAAAGCATGCAACCTCTGAATGGACACAGCTAAATCAAAGTCGTGCAGGTTTTCTGCTATAATGGCATTACTACTGGAAGAATCTTTATAGTGATACAGGTCGCACCCCTCACCTTTCTGACCCACATTATTATACTAGCAAAGGCCATCATAGTTGTGCTTGAGAGAGCAAAATCCTGTTAGCCCCTGAGCAGAACTTATTCCTAATACAGAATTTTTAAAGGCTGAGAAATCTGATCCAATTAACACATTTTTGATTTTGCAGAATACTGTGCTAATTACATGCAACCAGTCATTGCTGGGTTAATTAAACATTCATCAAAAAAAACTACAGCACTAATCTAATTAGCAATTACTACAGCTGTCGTTACCTCTTTTCACCTACTTTTAAGCTGTGCAAATTCACACTAAGGATCTGATCCTGCAGACTCCTTACATAAATAGCTTTCTTTGACTGCAATAACGCTTCAGCACATAGAAGATGCTTTAAAAATTAGGCTGAATGCTTTACAGTTCACAATATAGCTTCAGTTTTGCCATCCTTACGCACAAAAGTTACAATTTAGCAATCAGTCGTGTCAAAATTATGAGACTTGGAGATTTTTCTGTTTAATTTACTTGTGATCTTACAGGGAGTGTAGGTGGGTCTTGCCTTCAAGTGGTTCTCTGCAAGTATCAAAACTAAAACATACTTGCATTTCAGAAAAAAAGGAAACGCAGACAAACATTCTTAGGTCTTCACACAGCTTTACAAAAACAGCAATTAGAAGCCTCAGAAGATTTAGCTTTTTCAGATTAAAAGATAAAGTTGGGAATAAAGACAAAAAAGTTGGGAACTTTGATACTTGATTAAAAATGAACACTAATAATCGCACACAATAACTCACAAAGATTTGGTAAGCTGCTGAGGATTGAACCTTGTGGTAAGGCAGGGAGTGGTTTCTTAGCTTTTCCACTTGCATACAGCATGCTTTAACAAAGCAGCAGTCGATAGGGCTGACTGTGCAATTGGACGTGCCCAGCAAGAAAGAATCTCAACTGAAAAAAGCATGAGCTGTAAAGAATTACTTTGTTCTCTGAAACTGTACAGTTGCTAGCTGGTGCTACTTTGCCTGTTAGAAAAGCTTTTCTTTCTTTGGTCATAGCCTGAGTCCTTTCATGCTCAATGCAGCCTGACGTGTGAAGGTATTCCAAATCTGGGTGCTCTTTCATTGTACTAGCATCCTGAGAGTATCAATCAGCATTATAAAGCTAGGATAAAAATTAGTTTAAAGTAAGCATTTCCTTTATTGCATTCAGTAGAGGGATGGTAAGACCTTCACAGCTTGTTACTTGGAATGACATCATACATCATGCGATAACATACAAACAGCCATACACAGCTTGCACGTCAGTCCTTAGTGTAAAAGGATAGAGAGAAGGCTTTGTTCAGTTTTAGCATACAATTTTTATTATTTAAAAACAGGTTTATATATGATGAAAGATGACTATATACTAAACTTCAGTTCACTCCCTGCAAGTGACCTGCAGAAGCAACACAGCTATTGCAGCAGTTCAGATCCAGTATCAGCATATAATTCAGATGCAATTTTCAGTAAATATTAAATATGGGCTTTGCACTTCAAAGCCAGGCTGAATGTATTTTTTGACAGGCTATTAAGACACTTCTGACCACAGAGCGGTTCAAATACAAGGAATCATTTACCCAACCCTTGAATTGACCAGCTATATTTCCAATACCCCCCAAAAAAGAGCTGTGGATAGTTTAACAACAGGGGCCCAGATCTGAGAGTTTGGCAACAGCAGTGGGGCAGATTCCCAAAGGACTGAAGGTGATGGCTTAGAAACAGGCTGAAGTCTAGTTGCGGGAAGCTGATCACTGTCTGTTGTGCCAGGTATGCAAGACAAATCCAGGGAGAAGCAGCTGGAGAGAGCAGAGATGCCAGCAGTTCGGCAAACAGCCACTGGTGCTGTGTTGGCTAGCACCAGACTCAGACCTTACCTAACAGAGAGTTTGTTCAGCTGTTTCTGTAAAGTTGTACAGGTATTGCCATCCTGATAAAATACTTCTGCAGATTTTCTGTCATGTGAATGCCTTTTCCGCTTTAGTTTAGGTGTTGAGAACATTGCTTAAACTTTATCTTGGCGTCAGCAACTTCAAAATTCGTCAGACTGGAAAACATGCACTGTCTTTCCACAGTGAATTTAAATAATAATAACAACAATCCATTTATTTATGATGTTATCTGTGGGAGTATATAATTTTTTGTATTTGTTTTCACATTCTAGCATGTAACACTATGTAACAGAGTAAATGCAGGCATGTAGAAGGAGAGTAAGTTTCTATGACAAAACACCCTTTGCAACCACTATCTAAGTGTGTAAATTGTGAGGTGTATTAGTTTTCCCAGGGAGCTGAACTCCAGCTGGGAGAAATCAGAATGACCTTAACTAGTCACAGCTCTCCATCTGCCTTACATCCATTTATATTTTACCTTCTCCAGCCACTAGATTGATGTAAAAGTCGACCTGTTTTTGCAAGGAGGAGACTAAAGCCTCATCTGTGTTGCCAATAAAGCTATACTGGCAGTCCCAGCAAGCAAGGGCAATGTAAACCAGCCAATACATTAGGGTTTTGCACAGATAAATCATGCTAGTTCTTCAGCTGTTGTTTACAAGCACCCTATAAACAATGATAGGAAGGGTGGAAAATTTTTTAAAGGTTTCCCTTGTTAAAGTAAGAACTCTATAGAGAAGCCCAGTAACCTCATCTCCATTTCTTTAACAGCTGCAAGAAAACATGTTACATTTTAGGTAAAGTCCTTGTTGAAGCAGAGAAGCAGTTCAAGTAGAAAGTTGACATTTTTAATATTTTTGCATAGCAGTGTGATGAAAGCTTTTGTTCTTTAGTTTTCTTCATTGGCGAATCCTTATTATCAAGATGTTAAGAAGTACTTTGCACAGGTTAATTGTGCTCATGTACATTTGCATGCAGGTCTGACAGTAGAGATCCAATCGCAGGGTCTTTGGTCTTCCAAGTCTCACATTTACACTCTTCTACAATCATGACTTCTTTGACCACTGGGACAGAACTGGTGCAGTTGAGATCCAGGCGCTTCATGGAGAATTTGCTGGGCAAGCAATGAGAACAAAAGGTGTAGAGATGATCTGCTGGACCAGGAACATGAAAGGAACTACATTTTCCAAAACACAGGTTATTCTGTACCATCACCTTCTCACAGCTCTCGTGAGTAACACCCTGAAACAGAAAGCAGTTTGAAGTTACTGGTACATGAATGGCCCACGGACTTTGCTAGAAGGCATGAAGGCAAAAAAACCCCCACAAAACACAAACACTATATTTTTTCTTATCAGAATATTTACTTTCAACATGTTTATTTTTTATGTTAAGCAAGTGGTAAAAGAAAAGCTTTTAAAAGCAAACTTTAGCGCTTCCTTGGGCAATTCTTAGATTGAACAACAAAGGCAAAATCTGCTTCAATCAGAGCCTTTGTGAGCTGATAGGGGAAAATCCAATAGGTGGGTTTGTTGTATTTACTTTAAATTGCTGTTTGAGTTCTACATTTCTGACATGGTTAAGCAGTCTTACCCACTTAGCAGGACTTAAAACATTATTTTGGCCCAACGTACTTACATATAACCATAAGCTAGACTCAACTGTAATCTTGAAGATTTATCTCCATGTGGAAGAGGCATAATGTTCTTTAGCAGTTTCTTTTTTTTAAAATGAAAATCTTAAAAGTGCAACGGAAGCTCTGTAATCTCTTGTTTTGCAAGAATAATCATTCTTTGTATCAGGAGAGCCTGTGTCAACTCCCAAGCCATAAAAAGTTGGACTGAATTTAGTACTTTTATACTGGCATAACTGCAGCCATCCTGGAGAAAGCTTGCTGTGTGACATGGCACAAAAAGTAAAAGTTTCTAAGCCACATCTATATTTACATATATCTGCCAGTGAAATAAATTTAGTGAGGGATGTGAAAAAACATGGTCCTTGATGGACTGTGATTATAGAAATACTGAGAACAGATATTGCCTTATGAGGTATACAACACTTTTATCTATACTATTTGCTTGTCTTGCTGTTACAATATGACAAAATGGCTTCATCTGTGCATGGAACAATTTACTAGTTCTTCAGCATTCTTAGCACAGAATTAGATGTATGCATCAGTCTTCCAGTTAACAAAGCAGAAAGGAATCCTTGCTTAGCTGTAAGAAAACAGCCAGCTTCTGTAAATACTTGCCCCAGGACTCTTTTTGTATATACACATATATGTATACGTATATACATAGATACAGCTATATGGGTAATTCATGTGTACAAACTGCATATTCATTGATGCATATTCATTGAATAGATAATTACTCACCGCTGCTCTGCTTGCTCAGGCTCGGTCAGAACATCTTTGCATACAAAGAATAACTAACTAAAAATTGAACATGTGGCTTTCCAGTGCTGCAATTTTACAGTTTGCCTCATCAGACTAAAGCTTTTTCAGCCTTTTTCAGTGGTGTTTTTCATCCACTTACCACGTGTGAGCATTCTGAAGTGGCCCTGTGACTTACCAAATGAACTAACCCATGTGTCTTTAGGTGCTGATTACAAGAGGTAGGGGAAAGGACACATTTATTGATCTTGGACACCTGTTCTTACCTGGGAAAAAGGCAGAGTTCTGCAGTTTTCTTGATGCATTTCATTCGTCTTAATTGGCAGGACAACCTCTTCAGACGCTGAGTTTTTCTTTAACATGAAGTGGTCCCAAAATTTCTTGGCATCTTTTCTGTAGGGAGGTTCAGCCTCCCTCTGGCTGGAATAGTGGGATGGAGGGAAGTTTTCCACGGGAGAGATCTCTCTGGGTGCTGTCCAGGTTCTCAGGTCTTGATCTGCATGGACTTCTGCATTCGGAAGGACGAATCTGGACATTTTTTTCTCCTCTTGCTTCTCACTTTCAGATGCCATCTGTGGGATTGCTACAAAAAAGCTTGGTTCTCCCAGCGTTTCCTCAACACCTAGTGGGTTTTCCCCTGCCAAGTCACGAAAACTCTGACTTCCAAGCAGATTTTTGTCCAGATAGAAAAGGTGCTGAAATGGCCTTCTGCTTTTCCTTTGCAGTGAATCTCCCTGTGGCTTTGTGGCTCCAAGACAAGAGAACACTAACAGCTGAAAGAGAAGCAGTGCCATGATCCTGTAAAGTGCAACCCTGTAGACTTGCTACTGCTGCAGTCAACATAGTATGCTAGCTTTATATGAGAGCCTAGTGTCAGCTTATGGCTGCTGTCTGTGTGCAGAGGAGGGGAGGGCTCAGGGGAGACCCTGGTGTGGCTAATTGCATTCATTTACTGCAGATTACAATTATGATAGGGGAGTTTGTGCTAATGAAACTCTGCTTTCAATCTGGATTATGTGTATTAGAAGTTCCTATCTAAAATCTTGTAACCCAGGATGATGTGGGGGCCAGAAGGAGACAACAGGAGGAAATGTTTGGATAAACTGTCTAGCTTAGGCCTAGGAAGTAAGGAAACATTTGAGGTTGTGTATTAGCATGTTCAATGTGGTCTTCACTGTTTATTTTGACTTTCCATTCCACAAAGCCAGAGACTGTCAAAACATGGAATGTTATTTCATCACAACAGGAAAAGGCAAGCTGATTAAAGTTTGCTAAAACATGAAGCTGGATCCGGAGGCATTAAATCAGCCTATGTTTTCAAAAGTTGAGCCTAATTTTGGTGTTTCAGATTTGGAATATGACCTAAGGCCTGCAGCACCACCACTGCAAACTAGCAGACTAGTGCTCACACACGCAGAGGAATCCGGCAGAGAGCACTAACCCTTGCTTCACCTCCTTCACAGCAGGTTTGCAGCGCTGGAGTGCAGACCTATCACTAGCCCAGAATAAAAGGTCCCAGCGTGAAGAAAATCTGCACTCCAGATTCTCAAAGATTAACTAACACTGCTATGTCTTGTTCAGGCACCAAAGCCACTATGGCATCCCATAAAGTTGGTAAGCAAAATGAGGATTTCAGCAAAACATGTTAGAACTGACATATTTTACGATTCTAGACATCAGTGTCTCAACAGAAATATCTAAAAACTACTAGACCCCTAAACTGGAGGCGTCTTTTGCAAAATTATCATGCTATGCAAGAAAAAAAAATTGATAGATCATCATACAGAGGAATGTTTTGGGAGAAGGAAAAGGCATTTTCAATAAACATTGCAAACATTGATCCTAATCTGAAAATACTAAAAGGAAATTCTGCTTTGGATAATTTGCCTTTTACGTATTCTGATCTCTACACAGTCCTGTTTCTACCAGAAAGAGTCTATCAATTGACTCTTAAATTGTAGCTAATCTGTTCATTATTCTTGAAAACTTAGGTGGTCTGTACTAGATGTATGGAGTTACTTAACTTTCATTGCCAGGGAATTCGTTTATTGCCTGATAATCCAAGTAAACTAATTGCCTAGCAACATCCTTGTGAAGCACTGACTTAAAACTTTAGCACATAGTGGAGATATTGAGCTTTTCCTTACTGCATAATTCACTTGAGTTATAATTTATTCTAACCTTGAGGTCCATCCTGAGACAGAAGACCATGGAGCCCCAGCAAGAGTGGAGGTCATACACTAAGAGTGTATTTGTGCCTCAGCAGGATGATCTCTTTAAGGGAAGCACAACAGTCAAGCACAAGCTTTATTGCCCTGTAGTTTCAGCCAAGAGCAATTCAATTTAATTCTGCCCCTGCTTTGGTGCCTTCCTGAAGTGTCAAGTGTGTCCTGGGAAGGCAGATTCTCCCACAGTTATCAGGAGTGAAATCACAGAAAATACTGGCATCTGCAACAAGATCGGCTCTGAGGTGTGCCTGCAAAAAGTCCTTGCATCATATTTACACAGGCATGTGCAGCATTAGAGTGAAGCAACAGTAAGTCAAGAGGGTTAATTTGATGGTAGATAGTTAATTAAGTAGCCTAAAAATGCAATTTGAATCCTCACATACTATCTTTATTGGCCAACAAGTTGAACTGAAGCAGTTGACCTTTGGAACTAAAATTGCGTGTGTTGGGTGCGTGTTCATACTAGTCATTCAAAATTATTCAGCAAAGATAAGGACATTACATTTTGAGGTTTTTTCCCTTTTTATTTTAGTTGCTCAGAGAGTGGGCTGATACTCAGACCTATGTGTTGTGTTATATTGACACAGTAAGTTCTGACACATTTGGCAATGTCTTTCAAACACGAGATTTGACTGTTTGAAGCAATGTATATTTTTGCAGCTCTTTGCTTCAGAACTTAAAAATATAACACTGACTTAAACAATTTAAAGATTATTCCTTGTGGATTATAGCAACACAACAGAAGTGTTCTATTTGCTTTTATCTGTTTCAGCTATTTTTCACTTTCTTTGCCAGAAAGTGCCTTTTCTCCACATCTAGATCAGGGGTATGCCAGCTCTTTCTGTTTAGAAGTTCCAGCTGTTGTCTTGATCCTGTAATGTCTGTATTTAACTTTATCCATATAAGCAAAATTGCATTAAATTACTCACATGTATGTTTACAGAATTGAAAACTAAGTGCCTGAAAGGTGCAATTTACCTCCCTTCAAAGCCTGCTTAAAAAATCCCACCACCTTCAAGGTAAAAATAAAAAAGGCTTTTAACTCTCAGTTAAATTTTACCTCAATCTGACCTCAAAGAAAGAAGTGTATGTGTATATGTGAAGGTGTATTCTGCCCTTATCTGATGTGGCTCAAGCGTGGTGTGGTGCCCAGATAGCATCTGAGTTTGTGCCAGAGGTTTCACTTCTTTGTAGTAATATGACCAATATCATTTTATTACTACTGTTTACAGCTCTTCACAAAGAATAAATTGTTTTGCAAGCAGCAAATATGGTGCAAAATGATTTAAGGTTGTCTCTGGAAATCCACAGATAAAAATTAAGTAAATGGTAGCACTGGAATGATTGGGCTCTGCACGCTTTTATTTAGAATAAACTGGTCTGGGTTATTGGTGCAGTGCAAACAGTAACAAGGAACATGTAAAAACCTTAGTATTGGCATATACGTATAGCTGTTAAGCTGCTAGTGTTATACTTGCAGTGCAATGGCACTGAAAAATCCTGTTCAAGATCAGGATCCATTCATAGTACTTACTGCTCTGTGCTGTAACGTACAGCAAGAAAAAAGGCCTGCCTTAGAGGGCTACAGAAGTAAAAGCATAAAATATTATTTACTGAAGGGTAGGAAAGAAGGCTGAAGCACAGCAGCGTCAGCAAGTCACTCCACAATCCAAAAGCAGAAAACAGAGCCCTCTTCTCCTCTAAGTCAAGCCAGTTCTAGATCCTGGTTTCTCTTGGATGGTTTTACTTAGGATCTGCTGAAAGCCAAAAGCAGCATCTCAGCCCTTGTTCTGCCGGGCCAGTCTAATACTGCTCCTTCATGCCTACACTAGTTAACTTGTGGCTGCTTTTGCAAGAGACAAAGTTGGCAAGAAATGTGACCTGGTACACCTGGGCACAGTTGGTTCTGTATTTACACACGGTCTAAATCTGTCTGGGAGTCGGCTGCCTTGTGTATCTGTGCACAGGTAGCAGATCTATCCTCAGCTTCTCAGCTCAGCCAGGAGCCTGCCTGCATTATGGGAAGGCATCCCAGCTCAGACGGCAAGTTTGGAGAATTATTCTGAAGTTAAAAATAGTAAGTATTTCTAAGTCTCTTTGCAGTGACATCAACTGCATAGACTAATAATCAACAACAGAGTTTGGACTGGGCACCTTATTATTATGTTCCAAATACAGCTAATCTCAGACTTCTACAAAAAGCAGTGCTGTATCTTTTATAAAAACTTGTTTTCCTGCCTGATTACCCTTTCATATAAGCATAGCACATGTTTTCACTCTATTTTGGTTGTTAAATCTTGTGGCTAAATGCAGCAGTGTCTTTCAAGCAGGCTTTCATTTGCCTTCATAGAAATTTATTCGGGACATTCTGTTTTCACTAGGAATAGTCACCATGAATGTTTGCCCATCCTTTTAAAACTGTCAGGTCTATACATGACAAGTGCTGTGCAAATGCAAAGTGGTATTATTCATTTGTTTCAGAGCTATAGTTTATTCAGTCATTATCGACATAAACTGAGTAATTAGTTACACTGCCAGTTGATGCCTAAAAATAGTTCTTGGGCAGTGCTTGAATTACTTGCCTTCTGTTGAGCTAAATAGTCTCATCATAGCATGATTGATGATTAAATCATTAAAATGGATTTTATATATTATGGCCCAATTCAATATCCTATAATTTTCAAAACACATCCTACGTACATAAACTTGTATCCAGATATATCTTTTACAGAACTCATATGAAGACCTCAGAACTAATGAATTAGCACTATGCGGTTTATTCGCCAATTATTGTACTTACCAAAGAAAGCCATCTGTGGTCTTTGTTTTACTGTGTTTCAGGGAAACAGATCACACACAGGCCTCATGGGAAAGTTACAATTATGAAACCAGAAGGCTTTTTACAAGGTATGATATGAAAGAACAGGCAATAAATCTGTTTACTTTTGCACCTTCAACATTAGATACTGTACATGACGACTTCCCCCTCTTTGCTGTTCAGTTTCAAATCCTCCATTGCATTGTTTCTTTCTTCACTCATTTATCCCTTCCTGTTCAAGTTTCTCTGTTCCTTTTCTCTGTGCTGTAGCAACAGAACTGCAGTCTTAAGTTTCAAACTGCTGCTCATACTTAAAAAGTAGATGCTCATACTTGAAAATGTTCACGTGTGTGTTCAGCAGGACTAGAGTAAGTGTCCTTTCACGTGTGTTGGCCCATGTTTTTGTGGCTGTAGGTATGTACACATGATGCAGTGGATGGCTTTCTTTCTATTATAATTCTCAGGCTGGTAGATTTTGGACAGGCGTCCACCTCCTGAAGCATCTCCTGAATGGTATTGTCACGTATGTACTGCCTAAGTGAGAGCCTGCCCAATTCCAAACCAATCCCGAGGAGCTATGTTGGTTGTGTGCTTGATTGCTTCAGCTGTGGGACAGTGAGCCGGGGGAGAAAGAGTCTGGGCAAAGAGACATTTCAGTCTTCAGGAAGTCACATCTTTCTTAGATTGCCGCGAATAATTTGAGAGAGCAGTGGTGGTTCACTTAAGACTTTACAACACGAAGAAAATGTCTGTAGCATAATCCAAGGAAGAAGATGCAGATGAGGTTTCTTTTATGAAAGTAAAAATATACGTAGACTTATCTGAAAATCTCATTTGCATTACTAAAATTACATTATTTTTCTTACTGTGCTTATATCTGGTACTTCAGATATCAGATGCCTATTCATTAGGATTCCTTGTGGCTGAAAAAAATACATTACCTCAACACTATAAAAATAAACAAACTATTGTGTTCTTGTCTTCTAACCTTATACTGCTTGTGTACTAATGGTAGAGAACAGTAGTTAAGCAATGGAATTAGAGTAGTGGAGTTCTCTGTATTACAAGCATAGCTTCTTAAAGGGTAATAAGAGAGGAGAACTGACATCTGCATCTCTTCCATGAAGATCACTGAGGTTACTGAGGGACAATGACTTTTTTTGCACATTCTCCTTTAAATCAAGAATCATATTAAAATTCAATTTTATGGACTGACAGTCTTCTTGAATTGAGTTTTCCTCTTCTATATCTGTTTGTAGATCTGTAACTTTTCTTAAATTTACTTCTCAAAATAAACAGCATTTTCTGTTTTTAAAATGGTTTGCTCACAATACAAATGTCCTTATAGTATTAATTCAGGAATAGGCTTATGCAGAAGAAGAAACAGAATTCAGAAACTGCATAGAGTAAACAGTAGGTATATTATGGTTACCCTGTAAGTACATTTCTACTATGCCCAACACTATGTCTTTATCACTAGAAAAAAAGCGTTTGTAAGATTATGAAACTGAAGAAATACATATTCACTAAAATATGATTCAGTTTTGTATTAACACACATTACAAAGTTAAACATAACAGTATACATAGTGTTCTGAATACATGAATTACAATAGCACCAGTCTTGTAACTAATGTAGAATCACAGTATTCACTGAATTATACATATGTAAAATTCCCTCAAAACTATTATTAGCATTTTAGAATGACTGAATAAAGACTTGAAGGCGTTCACTAAGTTTCAGTGTGTACAAAAGAGATCTGGAAAACTTTTCTGATTTTTTTCCGATTAAAAACTTGAACTCTGTGAAGTTAACACCACCACAAATGTTTTAGAATATTTTGATTTGGAAGAAGTGCTCCTGTGGCCAGCTGCCTATCAGTTTTTTTCATAATGATTGTCTTTGGGTCAACTGCTTCTCTCTAAAATTTGTTTGAAATTGGTCAAGAGATTGATACTTGACAGGGAGAGAAGGTGGCTAAAAGCAACAGGCACACAAAGTGCTCATGTTGCCCACCCCTTTATAGAAATCAAGGCTAACCATTGCCTTCTTTTCATTGAGCTGCTGCGTCTTGGTTCTGTTGCTCTAAAAAGGCATACGGATAGTTCTGGTGAAATAAATCCTCTGTTTATCCAGAAAGTATGGCATCCATAGGTTCACACCAGAATTTACATGCTCCTTCTTCTTACTTTCAGCCTCTTGATATTCCCCTGCTGATGCTGATCCTCTGAACAGTGATTTTCTCCTGAGTTTACTCAGAGTCTAATTCAAAAGTATTGAAGACTGAAAAATACTCAATGACTTCTCAGGGTTTTAGGCCCTTTCTTTACTAAACTTCTTAGAGACAATGACTTCGTATGGCAATAGAAAAAGTGATTTATTTATACTTTCCCTGATTTAAGTATGCCATATTCTTTGAACTCCAGTATTCTAATAAAAGCTGTAAAAGTCTGTGAAAAAACACTTTGTTTTTAAGCAGACAAATTAAAATTTATGAATAAATATTTGGAACAGCTCATTGTATTGAAAAACAATTCAGCAGCCCTTCAGGGCAGAAATATCCTCGCACTGCAATATAAGAATCTCAGCTTCATTAGTGTATTGTATTAGGTCTAATGAAGCCAGTAAACACATGCAGTTTGCACAACGGTCCGTTGCGTGCTAAAATCTTCATACTCTTCAATCACTTTAAAGCAGTTCAAATGAAATACGTGAAAGGGAAATTCTCCCCTCTTCTCACAAGAGCAAACCTCTGAGATCACTGTTGTCTCAGACTAGGCATGAGTCATTTACGAGTTACTGATGAAGTAACAAGCACCTTGTTTCAAAATTCCCTCTCTATTGGTGTGATTTATTTATTAAATAATTCAGAGAGGCATTTAAATAATCTCAACAGGTTTTGTCATTATAGCACCAATAAACTCAGCAGGTTTTATAAAAATAAAGCTCTAAAGAAATAGAATTTTATGTTTATGTCTAACCAAGCTCTCTTAGGCAATTTTCCCTGGAATTCCAGAACACAACAGCAAGAGATCCCAAGAGTGCTTTTTTAGATTCTAGGGTTTTTTTCGGTGAAAACTATTAGAAATAAAAACAGGCCTAGACGGGTACTAAGAGGTACTTGGTTTGGGGAATGCTTGAAACAATCAGCCTACCTACGCTGATCTAGAAAACTCCTTAAGCAAAAGTGTTAACGTCTAGTAAAAGTGTCTACAAGTTTGGCATAAAGATTACTATGATAAAAAAAAAGAAGTCCTGGAGATATTTTTGTCTGTATCTGTTGATACCAACAATAAGGTGGATGAGATTCTGTCCACAATATTTTTCCTCCAATTTTGCAATGCACTCATGCTTATCTGTAACAGTCCTTTTAGAAAGGTTCTCTCCTTTATATAAGGACTGTCCAGCTACTGACATGCATATTCATTTAACAAGTCACAGGCAAGGAGGAAGAATAAATAACCCATGCATGCCAAAGGCAAGGAGGAGGGATAAATAATCCCTGGAATAGCATCCCTCAGGCCAGAGAGGAGAAGTGATTCAGCATCTGTCCCTCACAGGACTGAGAAAGGACCAGAAGGAGGTTTTGCATCTCTGGTACAAATAGTGTACAGATGCAATTGATCCAGAGGCTGGCTGAATAGCCAAGCTGATAGGAACAAGGGGATAATAAACTGCTGGCAGCAGGCAGGCAGATGGGAGGGACGAGAGTTTGTAAAGTACAGGGAAAATTCACCCTACTCAGTGCCACACCACCTGTCACACACTCATCATAGGCAGAGGGAGTGTTTGAGAAGAGCTTTCATTTTTTTCTAGGAACCTTATGACTTGTTTCTTTTTTAATTTTCAGGCTGGTGGTAAGAAGGTCCTAAAGCAAGACTTTTGACAGGTCAAATATAAATTTACTATAATGTTATGAAATGGTAACACTGCAACTGCATATATTTAAAATAAGTTAAAGTTATGTTGTAGGCAGCTGTTTTTTCCTATTAAATGCTGATTTTTAAGCCTTTCTCAGAACTAAATCTGGATTTTTTATTATTATTTTCAAAAACCTCCAATCCTTAATAAGGGCTCAGATTAATAATTTTCAAAAGCCATAGCTGCTTTAGTACAAAATATGTCTCACGATTACATTGGTTTATACACACAAATAAATCCTATTGATGCTCATGTATCACTGAATATCCCAAGATAATATTCTAGGATTAAGCTTCAGAATTAATTTTTTTGTGTAAATCGTGGTTTGATAAAGCATTAGATTTACAGAGGTCCCATTATTTAACTACACTAAAAATTACAGCACCATCCTGCAACTCCAAAAAACATTGAACAATTTTGGTTAGGAATGTGAAATATTATGCAGCTCTGTGCGAGCAGATTCACTGGAATTGGAAGCTGTCCTTGGGAGGTAGACAAAGAAATACAAGGCTTTGCTCCTGTTGGTACTCTGCCACTAAATCCTGCCACTGGTATTTTTGTAAGACATTGTACTATGGTATCCACCAAAGAAGCCCCAGTCTCTGACATAATGTCCCTCCCCTCGTCACCCAAGAGGACCTGTTTTCAGCCAGCAGAGTCTGTCCTTATTTTCACCCCAAGCAGTCTTCCTCTTTTTGTGTCTGCAGGGTAAAACTGCAGGGTTTATTGCAAACGAATTAAAGCAACAGCCAATTCACAACCCCTCCTTAAGAGCAAAGCAAATCAATTGATGTACTACTTTCTTTTAAACATTTTTTTTTTTCCACACAGAAATGTAGTGAAAGCCTTAAGACCTACCTCTTTGGTGTAAAAATACATACAAGTAAGTGACACATCAAAGTCTTTAGGGATTGTTCACAAGCTTAACCTGGACTTAATCGTTGTACCTGACCTCTGTTCCTTGGTTAGAGTCCAATGCATCTGCACCTGTGGCAGCATATAAAATAAACCGCTGATAATTAAGACAGTTTTCTAACTGCATATCCTCACATGTCTGCAGATAAAACTGAAACAATGTGAATGACCACATGCTTTCACAGGGATCCTCCACTCTTTACAGCTTTCTTGAACATATATAGCTGTTCCGTTTGACCTTCCTGCAGTCAGTTGCTTGCCATTTTCCTCGTTTCTGCACCAACACACAATTTCTTCCTCTCTTTGGTAAGCGGTAGGATCCTCTTCTCCAGTTGATGTAGGTTATAGGTTCTCCTCCGTTCCACTCCCAATGTCCAGGGTTGACTTGGTCGTTTAAGCCTGTGTAAAATCGGTAAGACCAAATCAGTGATGTTTATCCTCTGTGGAGCCTGATGCCAACAGAAGCATGTTGTTCTATCCCTTTGTTAAAAAATGCATACAATATTGTGCCGAGAGAAAAAACCCATCTGGAACAATACAAGTAAAATATGATTTAATATTTCATAAGGCAATTAGTGCCATCTGAATAGGAGAAAATATACTTTTTCTCATTATTGCCTATCTATCTAAAATGTTTTCTCTCTTTCCATCTATTGCATGTCTATCACCTCCCAGGTTTCTCTTTTGATACTTTAGATGTCAAGCAAAATATTCTTTTCAAGTCTGGGCAGCCTCAGATGCCTTCACATTCCTTCCGAAAATAAAATCCTGCAGATCTTTGTAGATGTTGTTTACACTGCTGAAAGTAACAGTTGTAAAATTAGGTTGTGTTAATTAATACAAACTAAAACATGTCTTTTCATTTAGCCTCTGAGTTACTAAGACCAACACGTGTGGCATATTTTCAGACATGACCTGTTTTGCTGACTAGAAGAGACCAAGATCAGAAAATTGACACAATGGTCTTCTAGTCTTTATTCTTATCAGAGGAGTTTATTTCTCTAAGGTTAACAGAATCAAGACACCATTAAACATGATCCCAAACTAACTGTAGTTTTTAAAGTTAATTTAGTATAGCTAGTAAATCCATCTCAGAAAATTACTAAGACCTGAAAATTGCAGTTCACCATTGGAAAAAAAGTACCTAAAATGCGGACAGGATAGCAGAAACAAGACGGGTTAGAAGAAAGCAATAGCAGTAGTCCATGAGCTAACGCAGTCATTCACAGAAAGGGATCAGGAGATGCAAAGAAGGCCCATCTGAGCTCCTTTCTCATGAAATCAAATAATAAGAAATAGACAGCTAAAATGATGTTATGAAATCTTCTTTAGCCGATCATCTAATTAATTCACAAGATTTCTCATACAAGGTGACACCATTAAATTAGCAGTAACAAATAATTATTTAAAGTTTAAAAGAAGATAGAGATAAATAAAGTAACAGTCAAAAGAAAGGTGAGATAAAAAAAAGAGTAGAAGCTCCACCAGAACTTATTTCTCCAACTAGTTTTAAAATGGGAAAAGTTTCAAGGCAAAAACAACCCAGCGATAGGCAACATGATAAACTCTTCTTTTTGATGAAGACTTACAAAACTAGCCGTGTAAATTATGGCTTTCATTTTAATGCCTTGCTCTGAAATAAAAAAAGCAACAGAAAGTTGAGGAAAACACAACATTTGAAAACTGGGCTGGAACTGCTGCGGTAGTTTCTGCTTCCCAAGGTGCACAGGAACCATAATCCTCGTAGGGGACAGGCAGCTGAGGTACTTGCCTATCCAAAAGGGCTTCCTCCCACTGAAGTCCCACAGCCACTGCATGTGTTGTTCATTAGCCACACTTGCTAGACTCCCCAGGTATCTAGGCTCAAGGAGAGAGGACAGAGTAATTAGCATTCCACAGAGTGACAGACGTCTCCCATCGGCTTATCAACAAGGGTCACTGATTCTAGTATAAAGCATATAAGTAATGTTTCACAGGAAAACCACTACTTACTGGCATGAAAGAATAATTACATTAAGATAAAGTCTTAAAATTCTGGATTACTTAGAGACGAACCAAGGTCCTAATCTGATTTTTCTAACAGAAATATTAAATCAGCTGGGCAGCTGGAAGAAGTATGTACAGGAAATGTATTCCTCATACTCACAAACTGTGTTTTAAACCACTGACACAATCATTGATACATTCCTTTCTTTAAAATAATAATCTGCCCACACTAAAACCCAAGCCACTGAAAGATAAGAGCTTCACCCATTTAGTAGTAGAACAGACTACATCTTTTTAAAATTGTGTTCTGACAAAACTGAAGCTTTGAGTAACAGTGTTAAAATCTTGACCATGTTTCAACAGAACTGAGCACATGTAATTTAGGGGTCTGGCTTAGAGTGGTAGTGTGGTTCTGAGAGGTAATGTTGGGTTGTCTGCAATGACTGTGCTTTTAGTTCAGATCAGAGAGCAGTTGTGGTGCGCACTAACCAAACTATTTCAGAATGAAGCCAATGCATAACCTCTGCTCTGTGTTTGTCCTTAAAGTATGCCAGCCCCAAAGGAGGACTTGCAAACCCTAGCCACTGAGTGGCCTTGCCACTCTGAAATCTTCCAACCTGCACCAAGCATGCAAGCACCAGCAGGCTGTTCTTGAGCCACTTAGAGATCAGGCTAAATCCTGAAGCATTAAGAGACAAATGACGTCCCTCAGATTTGCCAGGAACTGTCAGCCATCAGTGGCTCTACCTTCTTATTTATCCATCTCTTTGCCTGCCTTGATATCATGTCACCGTTGTACCTGTCACACCTGCTGTTGCCTTCCCTGTGATGCTGAGCCTCTGCCATTTCTGTTGTCCCATCTTTCTGACTACCACTCAGTCTAAGAGTGATGCCAACCCCTTCAGTCTCCCAGAACATCCTGGGTGATGGTTGATAGGGCCCAAGCAAAGAACACTGCTCATCAAAACATGTTTTAAGAGAGACAAAAACTTTTCTAGCAGCAGAACAAGTCAATGGCATTATGACAATTTTGCTGATTTCATTACTGTTGCCAGGTAACAGAGACAGAAGGTGAGTATTGCTTCAAAGGAGGTAAAGCCTGTCTTCTTTAAGAGCTGGGTCAACAACCAGACCTCAAGGGTGGCATGGCAGACTTGAATCCACTATGGAGACCATGAACAGACCCTGGGGTGCAAGCCCACCACGGAGCCCGCTGCCCAGTTAGAGACCCATGCCTGGAGCTCCATTCCTATTTGCTGCCCCATGTCTCTTCTAACAGTACTGTCCCTGTGGAAGCCACATCATAATGTGACATAAGATAGGGGAGCAGGAAAATTTTACATCAGGAGGAATTCAAAGTAGTAGCCCACAAGATTCTGCACAGTCCCTACTGCACAAAATCTGGACCATTCCTTAATCTGAGCATATGGGGCATGGTATGGAACAAATTCATTGTAATGGTGATGGGGTGCTCCTGCTGCAAAGGCCTCCTCTGTTATCCACCCAGTCAACCAAAGCAGCAGGGGATTCGGCCTCTGTTCTTCTTTGCACAGCAGTTTGCCAAGGCCTGCAGGACAGCTGAGTGTTAGCCCTCGCAGCCCGTATAATCATGGCTGCCCTAGACCAAGCACCACACAGTAACACAGGTCCCATCAAGGGCCCCCTAAGTTCAGGGGCCACCAGAGAACAAAATGTAAAGGATTTCTTTGACGTCTGTGTACACTCTTCTCAGGCAGAGGTGTGGCAGGACGGCCTCAGAAACACTGATCATTACTTTACAAATGGCAGACTGTCGCAGCACAACGTGGTCAGCAACTGTCTGGCAAGGGTCAGGATTGTGCACCCGCTTATGGTACAGGCTCTCAAAACTTCCCCCAGTGAAGCTCCTAGCAGAGGCTTTGACTGTGCTTCTCATCACAGCGAAGTTTCATGCATGGTGTTGGTGCCTCTACTCCCCCAGTGTGGCACGCTTCCACACCTCTGGGCCCATCTACTACGCACTGAATCTGCAGTGAAGCAGGAATAAAGCTGTTATGCTGACACAAGCTCTTGGAAAGTTTTGTACCGTATCTTCTTCCTCAGACAAAAGGCCCAGCAAAGTAGGCACAGTTAAATCAAGGTGTCCTCCCAGGGTAACTGATTCAGCAGCAGGATGCTGTTGCCCCTCACTGTGACTGTGGTTGGCCAGTGACGAAACTTGGGGCTAAGAACAGATTTGGGCAGCAGTTTCTGTGGCACCACTACTAGCTAAGCAAGAACAAAAATCACGCATTTTATCTAGCTTCTGCTGAAGGACAATCAAAGCCCTGGAACTAAGTTGTTTACTTTAAGTAAGCATAGCTTACTCCTGTTGTTTTAA
Organism: Steatornis caripensis; assembly: GCA_013398225.1. Lineage (NCBI taxonomy): Eukaryota > Metazoa > Chordata > Aves > Caprimulgiformes > Steatornithidae > Steatornis > Steatornis caripensis. The sequence goes on along the minus strand of VZSC01016555.1, from coordinate 232,884 downwards.
TTGTTTTAGAAAAAGTGAAAACAAAAAGCATCAATGTGTATCATAACTGCTACATGATTTAGGACATACAGAGGTGGTCTGAGCAATAACAGTTTCAGACTTTTACTTCAGTCCAGGTGCCAGAGAGAGACTTCAGCATTGGGAAAGGAAAGCACTACAATAATTATAACGTTATCTAATCTTTTCTCCATAGGAGTGCTTTCTAAATACAGCCTGAGAAACACACATGACTGAAGAGAGAACAGTTCTAATTGTTACACCTAGTCAGGGGTTTTGATGTATTGTAGGGAAATGAGAACAGTCCTGAAGGAACATACCACTTACGATAATATTACTAACTGTACCTGTAGGCAAAGCGCCAGACACAGGAAACGACAAGATAATGGTATTTATGGAGTTATGTAAATCTAACACTTCCTAATTTAAATGAATGTAGAGAAGGGCTCCTAACGCCTTACTGAAAAAAAAAAACCCACATCACTGATTTCTGTGCTAAAAAAGTCCATTTGAAATTATTCCTGTGTGACTTAAAATTTTTGTTTTTAAGTCAAGAGCATCTGTCATCTTAGAGCAGTTGCCTGAACTAAGGAAATATTTTGGGTAGCCATCGACCTTGAAGTATTATATGCAAAAGAGTTAGCACAAAGGCTTTGTTGATTTTACATTAAATTACCCAGTACATTTAAAGGAGCTTTGTACCATTCTGGTAAATTTAACTTCAGCTAAAGCACACTTGACTAGCTATGAAGGTTTCTGCAGCACAGGAGGACATTTAATTTGAAATGCTGTAGTAAATCCATGTCCTATACAGACAGTGAAGGGGGGCAGTGACTGAGAGGCTCTGCTTATCCCAGGCTTCTGTTTGAGTAATCCTGGTGCCTTGAAATAGGTGTCTAGTGTTGCTTACAACGCCTCGAGGTATTCAAAACATTCAGATGAGGCTGGCAGACATGATGCAGAGCTTACAGGAGCCCAGCAATTCCAGAGTGGCAGCTGAAAGTCCAACAAGATGCTCTGGGCCTTTAAAATTACTCCAGGTACCTGAATCCCTATGCTGGAGTCACTAGCAATAATGTAAGTTAAACCAGTCACTTATAGAATAGCACAGCCTTAGGAGACGAGGGCAGCAGGGTCCATCCTGCTTTGCACTAGGCAACACTGAGCCATCCTGAAGGATCTAATGTATTATTTCAGATGCAGTTCTGCCTGTGATTCCCTAGGATGGAGGCCACACGCTGCTAATACACAAACACCAAAGTAACAGTCTCTGCCTTACAAAGCTGGCAGTAAAAGATCTGAAATCTGACCACATTTAGGCTCTAATTAAATGTTCAACCACAAGAAGATGAAGGTATAACCTGACTAACAGAGCAAAAGATGCAACTGTCTATCCAGTGAAGAGTCCGTTCAGTGGCAGCAGTGAAACTGTCTCACATGCGAGTGAGCCCAGCTGCACTGACCCTTGGGGAGGACATGTTCCCATGGGATAAACAAGAACTGTAGCATAAATCACCAAAATTGCTGCTAAATCAGGCTGCCGTGGGATCACTCAGCCGTAATATCCCCCAGATGCTTCTCTTCATGTTGCCAAGCGCCTCTTCATGCATACAAAACAAAGCTAGAGAAATGAGCTCTTAAACCACCTTTCTCTCCAATGTATTGGAGAAGGGTTAGAAATGGTGCAAGATTTTCACACTCATTAGGTGAGATTTGTTCCACCCACACTATCACCCTGGCATACACAAACTTGCATCAAGACAAGCACGTTTTTGTGTCTGTTTCTACCCCTGCACATGGAAGCCGAAGAAAATGTTGTTATGTCACCTGCAACAAATGTGTGCAATGTCTGTCAAAGCTCATTAGAAGCCCAAATAATAGTTTTGCATAAGCCCATGTACCTATGGTTATGTCCCGACAACAATTGCTTCCACAATAGATTGATAGCATTTCTTTGATGGAATAGCTTGTTCTCAAAACCATCATCTCAGGACAGCAGTGTTTTCTCTAAGGGGATAGGAGGTTGGTTAGTTGGAGACTGTTACTGAAACAACTTTAACAATGCTTGTGCTTTTTTCCTGTTCTGTATAATAGAAATAGTGTAGCAAGAAAATGGAATAGAAGTTTAGAATAATGCCTTTTTGTAGTAATGAAATTGATTCTTATTTTTCAGTGAAATTGGCTGATTTGCTGAAGTCAGTTCTAATATTTTCGTTTAGTGTCTAATGTTTGTTTGATCTACTAAAAAACTAAGGGCTGACCACCAGGCTGACTTTATTTGCTTGTTGGAAATACCACCTATTTAAATGTCAACAGTAGAAGTGTTAATAACATAAATACCACAATTGGTGGCAGTGGTGATTGCCAGCAGGGAGCTGGGCAAAAGCACAAAATACAATTTATGAAGTTATCTTCTTGTACGACTTTTAAGTGTGTGTCTGGGGTTGTACTTCTGTAAATTAGTTCCAGATGGAGGCCAGGAGTACTCTATTTACCAGGAATAAGCTTTCTTAGTCTGTGGTAGTCTGACATTAATTGAATCATCACTGCCCTAGGATTCATTTGCTTGTGGATTCAGCGATATGCGTTGACTTTTTGTGTAGGTGTTTAACACTCATTAATTTACTGTTATTCAGTTTAACTTCTGTTTAACTAACTGTACACTATAGCCTTCAGCAAGAAGTTATCACCTACAAATAATATGGGTCACCAGGAGCACACTCTTTTAGGAAACGGGGAACACCTCCCAGAAGAGTGACATACATTCCCAAAGGATCAACTGAATATTGAAGACTTCAGGAAAAAAATATTAGAATATTCACGACTTGCAGCTTTGTTCGGATAAGTAACAAAATAAAAGCAGGTGATGAAAAACTGTTTCAGGTAAAGGAGGCAATTAACAGTGTGAAATTTGGGGTGAGCTCACAAGAGCAGGTAACATTTACATTTTAGGAAAGAGTAACTTCCATCACCTGGGAGGTATCAGAACTAAGACTTCCCTTTTGCCTGTTACCAAGACAACATAATCTGGCATAACTGAGTGGAATGAATCAAGTTTTGTTACCCATGCTTGTCCATGTTTCATGTTTCCTGTATGTCCTTCAACCACTCATTGAATATAATCTGTTTCTTTCATCTCCAGCTCTTCCCTGTTTCAATTTTCATTTCATGGAGTAATGGACAGGTCTGTTAAAACCCCTTCTATTGTTCAGGCTGGTCTTCAGCCTGGTGCTCGCAATTCAACACAAGGTACAGAATATGTGTGATCCCAGGGCAAAACCAAAATCACAAAGCAGGCCTCCACAGAGCAAGGCTGGCAAGTTTACTATTTGTCTCCTACTTCTGAACAACTACTATTATTATTATTATTTATTAGCTTTTATTTGTCCTTAAAAGACAGAAATTTACTGTTAAATTGAACAGTAAAGTTTTCGTGTAGTTGCAGAATCTGAAGAGCTGCATCTTCAGAAGAATATGGTGAGGCACATGGGATCTGGCAACATTGTACTGTTGCTATATCAAGTGAAGGTAGAGCCAAGGAAGTGGTGGGTCAGAGAGGATGAAAGACTGAGTCTTTGCTCAGTTGTTTCTCTGCTCCCAAAATAACTCTGCCTTTAGGAAATCATCCTCACTGCAGATGGACAGCTTTGGGAACTCATGTTGTGAATAAGGTAGCATCACCACCCGAAACACTATGAGACTAATAATATTTCTATCCTCCACTGGGTCTGAATCCCAGGGCTTGTTCTATTTTTTGGGGAGCTATGCAGCACAACCCAAGTGGGGCTTAGCCGCATGAACTGGGCCTCGAGAGCAGCATTCAGCTCAGGGCAACAGCAGTGCACAGGAAACACGTTCACTTGGAGAAGTCTCTTACTGTTCTCTGCAAGTCCGAGCAGCAGTGTTCCAGGTGACCTTATGATTCACTACCAGGAAGTAGCAGATGCCCTCATGATGTCTCCATCCGGAGGGACATTTCTTCATGCTTACCTCCTAAAATAGAAAAGGAAAAGGCAAAACACACTGCTGTTTACAGTGATCTAGGTCTGTGTGCTAATAATCAGATTGAAGGCTGGGGATGCTTATTATAGCCTCCCCAGAAATAAATCGAGCATGAACTTTGGTGTGTATCAATAAAATCATTCACTGTCTGTCTCATGCCTGCATTCCCACAAGCACCAAGACATCAGTGCCCATGTGGTTCATCCAGGAGCACCTATAGGTGACAGAGAGGAAAGGCAACCCCAGCAGTCGAGCCCTCATCATCGTCACTGGGAATCTTTTTTTCTGGTGACAGCAAACTTGACTCTGGACAACTCTTTTATTCCCTCTGCAAGTCAACAGTTCTTACAGGAAGGTCCATTGCTTGAGTCCCACTCATTGTAGACTCCATGGTCTGATTTAGATGCATACTCGTAGCAACATTTTTACCTTGCTTTGGGAATTCCAGAATTTCCATATTAACCCATCACACTGAAATAACTTTTGAGTGCTTTCTTCATAATGCAAAAGCCCCTTTAAATCTGGTGTACAGGCCTTTGGGAAAGCATGAAAGTCCTGGAAAGAGCAATGTCATTTGAACATTTGAAGGAAAACAATTACACAAAACAAAAAAACTACATTAAATAGATTAAACAGGTCTTATATTAAAACTTTGTAACACAAAAACACTTCAAGGGCTGAGTTAATTTATCTGTGTATTGGTTAAATTCAGCTTTGGAGTGGGAAGGGTTAGGCTGCAGATCTCAGAGGTGTTAAATCATTTCGGAAAACAGCATGACTGAAATCAGACGGTGAAAATGCCTATGAAACAAAAGGTTTCATACCTGATATCTTAAGCTTGGTTCAGATGACAGTTCTGCCTTACCAGCTTGTGGGATTTCTGTCTTCCTAGAGGAGATGACATTTATCTGTGGTTGTGCTTGGTTAATTACTGACACTTGAGCCTTCGTGTTTGCTTTAGCTGATGAGGTGTCATCCTCTATTTTGAGTGATACCATCCCATGATACTTCGTTATAAAGTATCACACCCGCACAAGCAGAACAGGAGAGGGAGAATAAAGGGTTAGCACATAGAAGCAACTCTTAAATATACTCCAGAAAAAAAAAAGTCATTATAATACAAGTAGTTGCCAATCAAAGGGAAGTGACACCAAAGAAAAAGAAAGATACATAGAAAAATAGCGTATTGGTCATAATGAATTATTGATAAATATTGATAAACACTAACAAAACCTACAAAGAACAGATCTGAAAGAAATCACAGAAATGTCTGAGCAATACTCGTAATACTCTTACTTTGAAAACCACGTCAGTTCTATTTCTAAATACAGATGAAGGATGAATCTGAAAAAGGTAGAATAGCAGAATGAGATGGGCATATTCATGCATTATAGAAACAAAAACACTTTATGCAAGATTTACTACAAGATCTAGGTTACAAATCATGCAAAACATATCTTGGCTATAGTTCTTTCTCTTTCAGAATGGAAACTTATCACCTCTGGAAATAGCCATTAAAAATCACTCATTACGAGTGTGTTTATAAACAGATTCTATTAACTTGTAAGACCACAATAGTGCAATGTTACTAAACCACCTGTTAAATCAACATAGCTTAAGCAGGAAAAGCAATGGGCAAATTTTAAATTACTGTTCCCTGTTAAAGCTAGCAGTATGTTCAGCTTTACAACTTCAGGGAACAGATGCACAACTTTTATACATTGGCCTGGCTCCAGTGACTTCTTTCTTCTAGCTGACCCACAATTTAGGCAAGATTAGAAGCTGCGTAATTGCTGAAGTTGCTTGATGCATGTTTCTTCTCTCTACTCTGTTTTTCCTTCTCTCTTGCGTACATGGATCTTCAAAATCAGGATTTTTTTTAGATTTCCCTATCCCGTCCCCCAGTATTTTTAAATAGCTCTCAGGTCTGATTCAAAGCGAACTCAGGTAATTTATGGTTATGGTTATTGTATGGTCAGGTGGAGTCCCTACAAAAATATGACAACTAAATGAAGATGTCAAATACCAATGAATTCACAAACCAGTCCATCACTGTACTACGGAAGTGTCTTACTGTTCTGCCATTTCCAATCACTCTCAGCCTGGTTCGTGACTGATTTGCCAAGCCATGCTCCTGCCTCAGGTCCTCTCCATGCTCTCTCAACCCCTTGGAAGGAGGCGCTGGGATCCCTTCCAAGGGAGGATTGCCAGGCCTGGGAGGTGTTGAGGAGCCCGAGGAAACTGGAAACTGCATGCCTCTACCCCAGAAGTCGTGCTTGCTTTTGCCAGAAGAATGGGAATAGCTGCATTGACCTGAAAGCACAAAAAATGGCAGATGGTCAGTTCTAACTGCATGAGCAGATAACTGGTCATGTTGACATGGGCACATAAACAGCTTGTCATTAAAAGCTGGACAATTCTTTCACTTGATGTGGTTGATTTGCTATTTGTTCAGTCGTCTNTGAAAGCACAAAAAATGGCAGATGGTCAGTTCTAACTGCATGAGCAGATAACTGGTCATGTTGACATGGGCACATAAACAGCTTGTCATTAAAAGCTGGACAATTCTTTCACTTGATGTGGTTGATTTGCTATTTGTTCAGTTGTCTTCATTTGTGGGGTTTGCTATGACTATGACTGCAACCACTACCTGTATATATATGTTTTATACGTAATGCATCTGTCCACCCACAGATCAGAATTTCAACCAAGCACCTGCTGAAAACACCTCTTTTCATGCCTAGATTGGGATTTGGTCATGGGTAGACAGGTATCTTTAACTAATGTTGGTGATAATTCCATCACATCCAGACAATTTTCTCTTCAGAAATCCAGGACATTATTGTTCCTACAAACTAGTTGTGTCAGTTAACTCCTGATTTACATCATGAATGTTAAAGAGAAAACAGATCTGAAATTTTTAAAAGAATTTTTTTAAAACGAAGCCTAATTCATTGCAACACAGGTATTTAAAATATTGTTTCACAAAGCACTAGAAGAAAAAACACTCTTCAACCCTTCAGAGGACTCAGCTGCTTTGCTAGTTATTTGTACTTTTCTACAATTACTTCTCTTTTGTTGTGATTTTAGGCGCACCACATTTGATGACTGAAAAACACAGCAATAATGCAGATATAAAAGCCTAAACTCTGCAATGATCATTGCTGTGTGCTGTAATGTTGTGGACTGTGTTTGTTAAGCATTAGAAAATGTATTTCTAAGAGCAGAGCTTAGTTGTTAGGTTTATTTTTGAGAGGAAAATAAATCTTTTTCAGAGGTGTATAACAACTGTTATACAATAACTGAGGGAAAAAATCTAATGGGCCTAAATAAAACATTTTTTCCACACTTTAATAAATGAGAACTGAACTTGTTATGAAAAGTGGTTTCTTTCCTTGCACCCTTCTCATTTTGTACTTGTTGCCTTCTCCATGCTGCGTTTCCTAAAAGGATGAATATGATTGTGCGGGAGAATAAAGAGTCTGCAACTGTCAAGCCTGTTTTCTCTAAAAAGAAATTAAGCATTTTGATCTGAAGGTGAGTGTTAGGAACAACTTGTCGTTGAACATAAGTAGCTGCTCAATCGAGATTGTCCCACCTTCTCAATGATTAAGATCAAAAGAGAATACCTCCTTTTGAGTCCAAAATTTTCACTACAGTTTTTGTCCGTGTGCCAAGAACAGCATTCACAGGGGAGTTCAGAACTACTTCAAAGACTTCATCATCTTCCTCTAATCCGTCGTAAGTAATTGCTATATTCCACGTCTTGGTTGACATTCCTGACAGAAATAAACATTTTAATCACTCTTTGAGTGCTATTTCAATCAATCAGGGTGACAAAGAAATATATTAATTAACGTATCTGCAGCTAGAATGGAGTATCTGATGTATGCTATTGTGCTCCTACCAACTGACTGGACTCCTGCTGTTCTCCCAAATAACATTAATTTCAGATTTGTTCCTGGGCCATGATGATTCAGTTCAAGTGCATACACTGTAACGAAAAGCTGCTGTAGATGTGGGAAATGACATTACAAAACACAGAATTAGGACTTCCATTGCCATTTTCAAGATAAAATGTGTCAGATTATGCTTTTTATCTTGAATGCTTAGTTTTAGAGATGGCACAGCTATTTAAAATACCTGCAAATGGATCAAAGACTATGTTAGAGTCAAGTACAAACTTCCAGGCAGATTTTATACTTGGTTACACAATTTTTATTTGGTTGCTTGCCTTTACTGGTAACTTCAGGCTTGTACTATGGGAATGAGAAAAGATCATTCCAAGACAAAGGACTAGACTGGTTATTACCCCAAAGGCTGCAACACTTGTTGAGAAAAAGTCAGCAGGACAGAAACAGATCTCAATGTACACATTGCTGTCAACAAAACATCTTGGGAACTGTTTCTGCATCACAAAGTCAGGGCTAACATCCAAAATGAGTATCAAAGAAAATGTGCAACATTGTAAAAAAAAAATCTCCACATCCTTATGACACTTTCCATAACCTCTATTTCCTTGCTCCTTTCCAGAATGAATCCTCTAGCCAAGAGAAGCTGTGAGTACAAACAAGACCTGTAAATTTGGATAGCGTCTTCTTCTGCTCATTTTCCCTACAATTTACTGAGTGCAGTCTACTGTGCCGATCAGTCTGGTCAATTAGCATAGCTGAGGTTTGTTTTTGAAACAAACCTATCAGCCTTACTAAATAATTAATAAATACTACTAATTAATACGTATCAAACATCTTGAGTTTAGAACTAAGAGACTGATGCCTTGAATGTAATAGTTTGGAGGGTCCTTCCCTGAGGTTAAGCCCAAGCAAAGGACTTTTAAACAAGACAGTCACCCAAAAAACACTGTGTGAGGGAGCTCAGGGGGCTTAACTGAAAAGCTGGCCAGAAAAGGGGAACAGTGTGCGTCTCTCTTGTCCACGTTCACAGCTTAAAACCATATTCAGAAAGATAAAAGCAGTAACTCCAAACTGTGCCATGCTTGGAGAATCTGCGTGGACCAGAAGAAAAGGAAAATTCTAGTAAAGGGCCTTGTACTAAAAATCTCTTTGCAACAATCTCTAGCCATTTCAGTCCAGAGGCTGATAAGCTTGACTGCATAGTACATTAGAGGAAAGAGAGCTGGAATCCTGCGCAGCACAGTATGAAGGACTGTTCACACTGATCTCTCAAATCTGTCTCCCATCCTCTAATTTAAAACTGAAAAAAAAAACCAAAAACCTGGATAAAGGGTCTCACAGAGTGGCTCATTGATTTCAGAGGTTTCATGTGTGTTCCAGAAACACTGGAAATTAGGGCAGATTTCCACCTTTCCACCCATTTTTTTTTACTGCTGTCACATTTCCAAAATAATCAGATTTGTGACTCTAACTGAACTTAGAGCTACAAGTTTTCCTATGGGATAGCCAAGCAAACCTGGGATATATATGAATTCATCCATGGGATGCAGTGCTACATAATCTCTGTAGCATGCAGTGCCTTTTTTCCAAAATAAAAAGCTTAAGTCCTAAAGCAAAACTCCTCAGGCTTTGACTGAAACTGATTTACAATATTCCCCATGTCTGTTCTTCTAAGTGCAGGTAAGCACTTAGACTTCATTTTTAGCATTTATGCATTACGCATGCCATTTATTTCAGCCTTTCACAAACTATATATTTTATCTCCTCTGTAGTCACTGTGACTTTCTGCCATTGAAATCATACTGCTGGCAGTCTTGGAATAACCTTTGCTGGCATTGCAGGCAACAACCTGGGAGGCCTGTGCGGCCCCGTTTTCTGAACTCAAATAAATCCTGGACTATTTCAGCAGGATATGTTCCCAAAAAAATCAGACTTGCATATGCAAGGCAAGTGATTATGATAGCAAATGGGTTTTCGTTCCCAGATAATCTATTTACATGGGCAAACCCAAGTTTTTCAGGTGAAGCTGAATTTCTGAATGATAAATTGTGAAACTCTCACCTGGACTGTTTTTTGCCTAGACTCAGGGAGATACTCAAACCATAATAATAATAAGTTGTGCAGAACAGAGGAAGCTTCTTTCAGTATCTTCACACTTATATTCATTTTTACTATTGATTCTCCCCAGCAAAAAACAACCAAACTCCTTTTGATAATACAGTTACTATCATTTCTTGCTATTTACAGCCTCAGCTAAGTTAAGACTGCTGTTACAATTACAGTGCAAGCAAAGATGAGGTCTCACAGTTTTCAGGTTCTTTTGCACATGTTTGGTCTTGGATGCTTTGCACAACTTAAGTTGTACTCAGTTTTGTCTAAATTTGACCATCGTACTGGTCAAATCTTTAAAGCATGTCACATGAGCTGTGACAGGGTGAGTCAGGGTGAGTCCCCCTGAGCCTAGCTGTGAGCAGATGAGAAGACATTTCAGCACTTTCAATATATTAACTGATGTATATGGACCATACGCCATCTCACCCTAAGTAATAAGGAAACTAATTAACAAAAGAAGTCCAGAGCACTTCCAGAAAATGAGCTCAAGTGTCTTTAATCCTATTCAGCTCATCTAGCTGCAGATATGTGATAGGGTTCTCTCTCCAAACTGAGAGTTTACCCTTTCAAAATCAGTGAATTAATTTAAAAATTATTCAGTGCACTGGTTCATACCTGGATCAAACTGAACGAGCTTGGAGGGAGTCACTGTGAAGTCCTTTCCCAGCACAGCAGATATTTCATTGACCTGAGAAGAAATCAAACAGTAAATGCCATGCTGTGACCTATTTCACCAAACCGCTACATTCTACTGTGTGCTGAAGCTACTGTGCGCCTCTCCATGGATTCCCAAAAAGACATGCCAACCCATACGTGTGCTTAGGCTGGAAAAAAAGGATAAAGGCCTAAAGAATAAACCCTGTGATATGGAACTGTCATTTTGTCCTTGCTCATGGTTTAAATCTCAGAATCAAAAAAATTTGCTCATCTTAAAATTTTGCTTTATCCCCTCTCAAATTACTACTTGACAGCATCATGTAACACTACTGTTCACCATGCCTGGGGACTCAGCTGTGCCTGGCTCCTGGGCAGGCACATTGTGGCATCCTGGAAGAGCAGCAGTGGCCCTTTGTGAGATTTTGGAGGAAGCATCAGTTCTAAAGACTCGTTGGCATAGGCATGAACCCGTGCGTAAGTAAGTATGGGGATTTCAGTGACTCCTGAATTTTCATAGAGGAACCAGCAGAGGACACCAGCCTCCATGCTGCATTCTTGATGCTGGGATCAATTTTGCTGGTCTTTTTACCCAAGTGACAACCATAGTAGAGTCACTGGAATCCGTGAAGGATAGGGCAGGATGGCCCCTGATGAAGTCAATAGCAAGATTCTGTGATTCCGATCTAAAATTCCCACCGAGTTCAGTGGAATTAAAATCAAAACTACCTTTCCAATTAGGACTATAAAACTGAGAAACTGCAAGGGAAACTTTTAGTATTTTTCTGGGAAGAGGAGCTGGTAAAATCCTGGAATTCCTGTTTTATGAGGAAAGATAAAATTTGTGAAGGCAAGTTGCACAAAAACTGTTTTACAAAATTATAACCTGCAGCTTTCAGGCTAATTTTTCTGACATAAGACAGAGGGTGTTACTGAAGATATACAAAGTTCCTTGGGCTATTTCCTAGGCTGATAGCAGTGGGAGGAGAAATGGTGGAGGCTGCCAAGACTGTGGAGTTGAAGCTCCCATAGCTCCTGGGCTCCTCCAGCCTGAGCAGGGAAATAAGAAGTCCCAAGGCCCCAGATTGCCCAAAGCCTGGATTTTAAAGCGGCAAGTTCTGGAAACCCAGCTTCTGAGCATAGTGACAGAGGAAACTGCCTGCTCAGTCACAGAAAGTCATCAAAACTTAAATACTGCTCCAAAACATGCCAGTTTTGGTTAATCAGTATTTTACTTAAAAATGAGAAAGTTTTGTCAGAAAATTTTCAACCATCTGTACTAGCAAGGACAATGTCCCGGTAAGTCTGGTTTGAGTTGCATGGCCTCTTTGCTGCTTACTGGAATCCTTTTTATGTCTGAGGAAGAAGTTAATGGGCCCCACTACTAAGTTTCGAGTTCGGAACTTGGCTTTTAGCTTTACCTTCACTGCGATAAAGGCAGACTCTGCAGAGTGTCCTGCCCTGGTGATTTTCAGAGACACCACTCCCACACTCTCACACACTTCGTACTCAGTCTGTTGCATTTCAATCCGAGACCACTGCAGCTCCAGCCTGCGGGAGAGGAGGGAAAGCCCACGTGAAAGGAAGTCACCCCCCTGCTGCCCTCAGCCCCTGCTGCTCCAAGGTGCAGTGGGGAGCCATTTCTCTCCTGACTGCAGATTTAGCCAATACACATACTAGATCTTTGTTTCCAAATCAACACATTTGTGTGAGTTGGCTGATTAGAAAGACCTAGAGGCGGTTAATAAATCTTCCAGTAGAGCCCTGGTCTACCTCAAACCAGGCCTGAACCTTGTTTCAGAACCAGAGGGGTTCTGCAGTGACTTTGAGAAGAGCAGAGTTTGTCCTTAATACCAAATAGGCCAACACAAGCTATTGCTGTTCTTCCTGGTTCCCTCTATCCCTGTAGGTTTATTTCACTCTCACCCCGCGGTATTTTCTCTGCAATATCCTCCTTTCTTTCAATTTTCCTTCATCTGTCCTCTAACTCTCCTCCTGTAGAGTATAGGGCACTCCAGGACTTCACCGCCTCTGGGCGAGTGCCGTTCCCCCTCCCCTTACTTCAGTACTCAGTGTACTTTGCTCTTCAGCCACAGAAGTACCTGAGTCCAGGCATCTCATACCATGAATTTTAGAATTGTTTATAAGGGATGTGACCGAACCTCAGAGGATCGCAGGCTGCACAGGGTAGCCAATAAAGATCTTGCCTTTTTAAAAGCTGCGGTAAACATCAGTGACAGAGAGGAATGAAAGACAGCAAAAAGAAGAAAAATGAGCTGTGCTACTTATAAAACAATTTAAACTTTTCTAACACAATCTTTTAGACCTTTCAGGGTTGACTAACATCAGAGGAAGTTTCCTCCTGTCCTCTTATATCCTCTGATACTCATGGTGTGGGCAACCCTTTTAGAAGCTGATTTGCTCTCTTTTTGCTAAAGAGGATGCATGTGCCAGATGTAGTCCAGCAGCATTCAGAGAAAAGCTGGGATTCGACTTTAATAATATCAACATGCAAATCAAACTTGTATTTTGAACCAGTGACCATTAGGTGATAAGTTCTTTTTTTTAAAAAATGTCTCACGAACTTTTAAATCCAGTATTAAAAATACTATTTTTTCCTTAAAAGCCAAACTCCCTTTTGTTCTGAGGTCCAGTGCAGACAACAAATTCTACTTCTCCGAAACTCCTATTTTCCATAGAAAAACTGGCTTCATTTTGCTCTCTTTTTAAAGTTATGATGTTATACATTGCTATTTATATAGAAGAACACCCACTTTACCACAAGGCATGGCAGCGTTTTCATGGTGGTTTTAATACCAGTGCACCTGTGAGCCAGCACAGCGCAGCTGAGAAGTGCTCAGGCTGGCTGTGTTCAGATGTGTTTGTGTATAGGGACATCTTTTGGCACCGTGCATAACTGCCAAAACGCTGCCTCTGCTCGGTCCCCGTCCTCTCTCTAGTGTGCAGCAAAGTATTCTGCAGAGGAGTCTGGCCCTTGGCACCAGCTCTCTGCTTGTTTTCCCTTGCCATGAGTCCTGGTTTGTGAATAGCCCATTTAGCCAAGGGAAATAGCATTAGTTATTTTTCTCAGCTACTTCAGATTAAAGAAAGTGGTTGAACATTCAGGCCTATTTTCAGAAACAGAGAGAAATGTTGCCACTTCTATAGAGCTACTCCCACTTTTGGCCTTTATCATCAAAGCATAGTTCAGATAAAACCCCAATCTCTAATTCTTTTACATTAGGCTTATCATACGTCACAAGGAAATTTTGATAATACGCCTACTATAAATTTTGGCAGTGGATGACAAAGAAGATGCTGTGTGCCCTCCACCTTCTTTGCCTTTTTGCAGAAATAGGGCTCTCATAACTTTCACTGCTTGAGAGCATCCCCTCCATTGTGACCTCCAGCTTGTGACAAAAGCGTTGCTGTCAGCACACGGCAAGAGCGACTTCCAGCTGCGGGACTATGTACATGAAGCGCCAGTCCCATCCCTCAGCACCCAGTATCTCAGGTGTCCAAATGCCCAACTCTCCACTTAGAGGAAGCTCCATTATGGTTTTCTCTGAGGCCCGAAAGGCCCTTGAGAACTGCACCCCAGGCTGACCTGCAGCTAGCCCTTTATATTTCAGCTCCCTGAGGGGAAGAAATCTTCGGTACTCTTCAAAAAAAGAAATGGTAGTTTGAGTCATAGCTATGTTCACATCACTGCTATGTGCATGGCTTCAAGCCCAGAATAGGTTATTGGCCCTGGGGATGGCACGCACGATGCACTACAGCATGAACGACCAAGGGTTGGGTTTACCTTTGAGGCACCGCAGAGTTTCCACTAGCATCTGTGACTTGAAACTCCAAGTTGTCTGAATTCACTTCCTGCAATGGATTGATGACATAAAGTATGATTTTACTGTTTAAATCCTTTTGGCTAAATCCTTCCTGAATAAATCCACCTGGGAAAGAACAGAAGCATTCTGGTAAATCCAAATCCTGCTAATAAGAAACATGTAGCTCATATAGGCTGTTTTCAACCTTTCTTTTTGTTGTACACTTAGAAAACTTGATCTTCTAGAAACCTGGTTTTATAGCTAAACAGTAACATCCCAGCTCGTTATAAGCCCCAGCCAATTTCTTCCCATGTGACATGTTTATCAATTGGTCACGTTCAATATTAATCTTTTTTTTTTCTTGACATGAACAAAAAACAGTTTCTCAATGGCAGCTGTTAACAATAATCTCAAATTCCTTGAGGATTCATGATGAACATGAGACTCAGGTTTTAGTGTAACAGCTTTCCTACTACATACATCAAACCTTGCCCAAAGTTTGCTAAGAAATTTTGATTTCCTCTATCAAGCAAACTTTAACAGTGTAAGTTTTGGAATCTGGTCCGGTATGTCCCAAAATAAAGAGATTACAGAAGACAGCACCTGTTGTTACATTTTCCAGGTAGCCATAATGAGGACCTTGTAAAATCTTAAAAATTATTTTGTCATCTTCTGTATTGGGGTCAGATGCCTTCAGGGACCTGGCAGTAATGTAGATTCCGTAATTGCCATTCTTCAACAGTTCCACATCAGAAAAGCAACGGAGGTGAATAATTTTTGGTGCCATTTTGTCCAAATGATCCACCTAAATCAAAGTTAGACAAAAGTATATTCATTTTACAGCATCAGGATATTCTCTCTCCTACTTTTGCTAAAAACACAGTAGCCTGCTCAGGGTGGCAGTGACCACTTTGTCTTGCAGTTTGCTCCAGAAGAAGACTGATCTCCACTTCAGTACTACTTCTCAGAGAGGTTTCCAGGCCCAGGTTGCCCAGTTACTTGCTGCACGCACCAGGATACAGCACACAATGGGGAGGGCAACATAAATTCTGCGCACCTCTTCCCTGATGTCCCACACTCCCTATAGTCCTTCTCCTCTTTGATGTAATTTTCTTCATAGCAAATGAAACTCCAGCAAAGGTTTCTCACCTCTATTTTACAATAACAAACATGGAAACCTAAGGATTATGATAATCACAGTCATAGACGTGGCGACGAGGTCTCCTCAGATCTGTGCCACTTCACAACTTCTGATGAGTCCCAACAATGGTTGTTCCTGTTTCTATATCTCATCTTCTGTTGAAATGGCACTCCTTGATCATCATATAACTTCAGTATTTGTCATCAGGAAAAGTTAGGAACCTCTTCATTAGTATCAGTGTTTTGAAACATACAGAATTTTGACATACAATGCAATGAGTCCTGCTTTGCATGCTGAAACATGCCAGATAGATACATACAAGAAGACATAGCAAAGGTGTCTGAGCCTATGACACAGTGGGAAGAACTTGAAAATGAGGAAAATGGGAAGTGAACAGAAAGATCCTAGCAAAAGAAGGAAGAATCAGAGCAGGCATCTTACAAAGACTCCCAGAAGGAACATAGGCTGTCCTGTTGTGGGAGCAAAGTGCCTGTAATTCGAGATTCCTGTGACATGAAGATCAACAGTCATCCTAGTATCCCTCACATGCAAATCAGTGGATCAGGTACCAAGTGTGAAAGCTGAGCAGGAGGAAGTTCATTCCTCCCCACAGCTGTGCTCAACTTTAGGGTTGAGATTTCTATGTAAAATATTTTAGCAATTATAAGTATATACTTGCTTATATTTATATAAACAGGATGACTTTCTTCTCTTAAATGCAGTCTCTCTCTTTGCGCTCTATAAAATTCTTTGCCCGAGTAATGCATTGTGGCAAGTAGTTAATTCTCCAGGTTAATTATTCATGGAACACAGTAAGCAAGCATTTTAGCTGATAAATGCCTCAGTTAAATCATAGACTGCAGCAAGCACCAGTTCTCATAAAAATTCCTACATTTTCCAGCTTATCATGCTATAGATCTCTTTGAAGTAGGCCTGTGGTCACACTTGCCTGAATGGTGAATGCCACTGGGTCGCTCTGCACCCTCCCATTCACGATGAAGCCTTGATTAGTCCTATCTGTTGCAACAAATGTAAATCTGTCAATCTGGGAATCCCCACCTCCGTGCTTGTATGCAACATCCCTGTTGTCCACATCTTGCTGGGTGAAATTGTACTGCAGTAGCACAGCCCCTTGATAATAGAGATGACCGTATTGGGGAAGCTGAGCCAAGAGGAAGGTAAGGTTTTCCTTGGCAGTGTCTGGGTCTGAAAGCTGCAGGACATCAGGAGAAAGGATTGCCATAGCGCCTTCTACTAATCTTAACCCTGTGTTCCTAGATAGCGTGGGCAAAGCTTGGTCGACTGCCTCCAAGGAAATCATGAATGTCCCATGCTTAGTCCTCAGTCCATTGCTGATGATGAATCTGGCAAAGAGAGGCAAGGTAGTCTTCAGCATGTGTTCTTGATTCACCATGTACTGAAATGAAATGATAATGCACGCCTTTATTACAGGACTTGCCTGTGTTGATACTGCAAAAGTAGTAGAGCTGGTTTGAGCTCAAACCCAGACTGTGGGTGGGGTGGTTACAGAACTTGAAAACATGAAAACAGATGGCCAGGTATATGGCAAGAGTTACAATGCATCTGCAGGAATCTGAGCAGATGCCAGAGGAACGGCTTTGAGGATGTACTCATCAGTCTCAGCAGTCATAGCAGAGCCGATCTAATCTTCTAGCTCAGATACGAATGGAGCAGATCTAAAATGATGGGCTGGCTGGGGGCCTTATTCTACCCTCTGGCGTACATACACGTTTGTACACATACTTAAGTTACCTGGCAACTGCCAGTGAAAGTGCTGGCTTTGTCTACAACTTACAGAAAGAGATGTGTAAAGTGCATTATCTGCCTGAACAATGTTTTTTTCTGTTCACTGTTACAACCCTTTTGTACCCAATAGCCCCAAACTATCTAAAAAAGCAAGCTGGAAAAAGATCCATTTTCATCTCACTTTGTGGGTTTGTTTAGGCACTAACTGTATCTGTAAATTTCTGTATATGCAGAGGATCTGATTTACGTTTCTTTACAAAACTCGTGTAAGATTTCACTGAAATACTAAGATTCTGTGGGAGACATTGAACAGAACTATATAAGTTGACAGGCTAATTTTAAAAATGTAGATGTTCATACCATGTATTTATCAAAGGGTCAGATCTGCAAAGTTCATATTTCATACTGGGCATTTCTATTAATAGCAGCATGGTTTCTTATAGTTGTCCCCCAAGCAGTAATATTTCTTTAGATATACTAAAGCTTTGATCATGCTCTCAGTTAATTTCCTTTCCTAAACAAGAGAAAGATAAAGGTGCCCAACACTGGAGAGAAAATCCATTGGAAGCCTGCCAGCTGGGTATGGGCTTTTGCCATACCAGTGACAGCATGTTTTGCAGAAATTTATTATCAAATTTAGTTGTGGATTAAAAAAAAGAGAAAACCAATCTTTTAGCCTTCAAAATTCATCCTAGCTTTCATTGCCAAGATTATTACTTGAATATTTTTTCTGAAAGCAATCACGTTGCACATTGTCGTGCCTGTAATAAAACCTTTTGAGGTTATATGAAACTAAAAATTGCTTTGAAAATATCTCATGATCCATCACCATATAGTACGTAAGAGTTACCATTCTTTCTACAAAAGTTTCTGTGGTTATGCTGCATATTATGTAAAAGCATCTTGGAGAGTGGTTTTCATCCAGGTTATTTCTGCCTGAGTCAGAACAGAGTCTGCTCTGCAAAGAACTTTCCTTGTGGCAGACTGTTCACATTCCCTGACCTTTCTTTTTCTCCCACCCTCCAATCCCACTGCTTTGAATGCAAATTCAGCTACACTTTAGCAGTTGATCTTGTATGGGACAAAGGTCCACAGGGTGGCTGTTTCAGACAATTTGAGGGCCAGCCTATCTGGCTGCTTTCCACCTAGCATACTTCTGCCCTACATACATGAAATGGAGAATGTTAACATTTAGATTATCTGCCTCCTTTTGCTCTCTTGAGTGCAGTCCTCAGAAAAGTATTTAACTAATTACAGGGTCAGAACCTGGTCTATTACTGCGTGCCTTGAGTGTAAGTGACCTTCAGTAGGTCACGGAGTAGCTTACTGTGTTACACAGACTGTCTATCTAAAATTCCTCACTGCCTTCACCAGTGCTGGATGATTAGTGCTTGATCAATTTGTAAGCTGGCAGTATGCCATGAAACAGATGGGAATGAGCATAGGCAGACCAGGGACTATATAGCAGTTAGAAATATGTTTACTGAGGATGGTATTCCCAGCTGGGAACCTAGAGACATCTGTCTGCACTGACCTAATGCTATTGTGCCAATGCTAAAAGGGTTATGCTATTAGTAATCTAGATGAAATCAAATACAGAACTACAATGATGATGATAAATACCATGCTAAGGAAAAAAAAGGTCAAAACATGTTCAGTCAAGACCTTATCTATCTCTCAAAAAGGCTAGAAGATTGCAGCAGAAGTGAGTTTCCTCTAGTTCTTTTGAATGCTGCAAAATCAGTTGGATGAAGTCTCAAACAATACTTAAGTGAAAGACTTAGATAATTCAGTTCATGAAACTGAAGATTCATCCAGTCTTCTACAGAGTATCAGACAGAAGCAAACCTCCTGGTTATATACATCAGATTGAAATTTACCATGCACATATCTTATGACACTTGATTTCACAGGTGATGAAGCAGCCTGTGTCCAAGATGTTCTTTCTTCTGCACTTTGGGAGATTTTGGTTGTTGTTTATATCTGGTTTATGGCTGCTTCATCTTTCCCTTAGGAATGGAGAGCAGCCAATATTCTCCTCACTCTGATGAAATTTAGGGGACAACTCTCAGGCACAGTTAGGAGGACATGTTGCATGGTTTGATTTCACCATTACCAACATTTCATGCTTTCTGCAGTTTGATGGCAACAGCGCTGGCTGTAGGACCTACCATCTGTCATGGCATTTAAAAGATAAAAATGGAATTATAAATAGTGCCAGCTCATTACAAAATCAAGCCAGCGTGTCAAAATGGAGGACATTAGCATGTTCTTTTAGTATCCTGCTGCCAGCATCTGATGTCAGGTTGCTAATCAGTTGAAGTCATCTGTCCAAACAAGAACTGCCAAATCTTTTTTCCAGGCCAGCAGCACCAAACAATACAGGCAAATTTATGTCTGAAGGAAGTACTTAAGTGGAAAGTAAAAATCTGATCAGTTAAGCCCCCCTGCTCCGCAATTACCCATATAATTAATGTAACCTTTCCTTGTTTAAATAATAATAATATTCTGCCACAATATTTATATGTCTACACAAAGCCAAATTCTTTTCCAAACGAGAACATCAACGAACATCAATTATTGTGATTAAAATAGTTATTGAATATCAGTATTTATTAAAGCATCATAACCTCGCTTTTTTATAAGGCTGACTTTCTAGTTTGGTTCTAAGCCATTGGCCTAAACAGAAGACATTGCGTTTATCCACATGCGCAGTTTCCCTAGAATTATCTCCTTTCATTAGTGTGGTATAGAAGTCATACTGACGCAAATCACTCCTACACTGCACAACCTAGGGTTGGCATGGCTGCAACCTTATTCATCTAAGCTAATTCTGGTTTTGGTCATAGTGATTCACAATCGAGAGACAAACATCCAGAGAATATTTGTTCATTTTTTCTGCCGTGACTGAAAGTGGATCAGACAAATTTCTTAACCATAATTTTCACCACATTGAATTTAGTGTAAGCAATAGTTTAAAATGTTTTCACTGAGGAACGTCCCAAAATTACTTTTGGCTTAACTCTAGATAATGTCACCTGGGCTGCCCTGGTGTCATAGGGAGGTTTATTTGATGCTTCCATGCCCCATTTGCTTAGCTTCCCTGCAAAAAAAGCTCTCAACTGGATAATGCAACATGTCCTTGAATCTTTCTCATAAATCATGGAAAAAGACCTTCAGGTCAGGAACCTATTCATAAGAGAGTGTAAAAAGAGCTCTTTTCTAAATTGCAACTCTTAGGAGATAAATCCATCATTTTTCTTAGTCACAAGTGAAAAAAACATTAAGCTTTTGTTTTTGTGAGGAAAATCTGAATTTTATAGAAAGTCTGTTTTCTGTCAAATGCTAGCCTGAAGTTAGTGCTCTTCCTTAAAAAACATTTTCTTATTTCTGAGCTTGTTTTTTCCCACTGAATTTGCTCTCTTTTATAAAACTGTCCTTTGACAGACTTTGAGCAACCATACATCTACTCGGTCTCTACCTGATGATAACTCATTACATCATTCCACTCTACAGCCAAGGGAGGTTCATTTAAGAACAAAATAAGGAAATACTCAATTCAGAAGCACACCTCTTCTAAGCTGTTCTAAGGGGAATGTTCAGAACCAGGTGAAAGTAAATTGAAGTATCACTAGGCTGCTGAACTGGGCCTACAGGTAACCAGGTTTACTCAAAAAATCCAATTGTTTACACAAATTTCTGAGCTATTGTGGTGTCAGAATAGGTAAGTGGATTTTCAATATGTTCAAGAACTACTTATGGATTCAAAAAGCCTGGAACTGAATGAATATGATAAATCAGAATAAACAAGAAAGCGGTTATTTAATAACCTGAATGGACCGGTTTTATCACATCCAGCTGTAGCAAGAAACCAAAGGAAAATTCAACACAGTTTGTTCTTAGTCCTTTGCTCCGATTTGAATCTTAACAGGTGTGTATGTTTGGGTGCTATAACAATATTGAAGCTAGTTTCATTGCGTGAATGTCGCTCTGGCTGTATTTTCAGCATCAATTAGAAAATTCATTTATTACCAAAGCAGGCACAACTATGTGTATTACAGTAGAAATAGCTTTGCTTCCACCTCCTTTTAATAATTTGTTTTGATGTTTGTTTTTATTTTGGTTTTGTTTTGTTGTTGGGTTTTTTAATACCCAGGAATTCCAAAGGGCAAAAGTTTGGGGGGATGGGTTATTTTGCCTTACCTGAATGTATCTTCAGGAACAACTGCCTTCGTGTTGTGAACATAGCAGACTATCTGTCTTGCCACATCCATTTGACTAAAGCTAGTAATGGGGATACCAGGGTAGCTGACATACTCTATTTGTCCATACTGGGGTGGGGAGGTTATCACATAGAGGAGCTCCTCTGGCTTGTCAGTACCATCCAGTGCAAGGAGGATGTCAGTTGTAATATAGGCCCAATCCCCTTTCGGCACTCTAAGAGGTTTTATGAACACAGCAATGTCCCCTGCAGGATAGACAAAACAACACTGAAATAGTCATACTGAATTGTACGTTGACCTCTTATGCATTATTTAGCCACATGCAAGTCATCACCAGTAGAAAAGTCATAGGACTGTAGGATTATAGGGAAATTCATGCTGGAAGGGACTTCAGGATGTCTCTAGTCCAACGTTCTGCTCCAAGCAGGGTCAGCCATGAGATCAGCCATAACCAGGTTGCTCAGGGCCTTATCCCATCGAGGGATTGCCAACGGTGGAGACAGTACAACCTCCCTGGACCCCTGTTCCAATCTTAGCAGTGTCAGGTTAACTTTGTCTAATTTAGGTTTCTAACAGGGATGCAATAAAGGAAGAGAGACCATAAGACTAGAGCATAAACCTGGAAGACAGAGTTGTTAACACCTTTTTGCCTACCTTGTTACATTCTTGCCATTTTTCTGTGCTTTGATTTACTCAGACATAAAGCTAGTTTCAGAAGGGTGTGTTTCTAACTCTGAAAAGTAGCTAGGAGTCCTGGGCGGCAACGTGCAGCACATTGCCTTAGGCAGAGCCTTTTCAAATCCCAGGACCACTTCTTCACCAGCAGGAAAATCAGGGTTCTGGCCTGCAGTGAAATCCAGCAGGCAGACTTTTGGGGTCTGCAGGAGATTTGCCATGGGCCTAGACAGTGCTTAGGAAAGGATCACGACAGGTGCTCAGAACATCTTTGTTTCAGAAACAGGCACTGTAAAATGTGAAGTCTGGCAGATGTTTACCCTTTTCAATGTCCTTAATATTTATGTAGAAATCCACAGCTGGGGATCTGTTGTACCCATCCCACAGATAAAATGTGAAGCTGTCTTGTTTCTTGGACCCTATAGCTCCTGTATGGATGTATCTCACAAGGTTCATATCCAGTTCTTCCTGAGTGCACTTCATTCCAGTTTGGAGAGTCATCCAGCCTTGGTCTACCTAGAAAGTATAAACATCCTTCATTAAACAGATAGTCTCCCATGCACGCTCCCCAGTTAACTGTTTGTTTGCAGTTATGCAGACTGTTAATGGCAGCTACATGGCTCCCCTTCTAAGCTATAGATCATTTCCTCATAGCATGTTTTAAAGGGCAGTAAATAGCTGGAGTTGTTCCCAAGCATCTATTAGGCTGGAGAAGATACAGTGATCATTACTAAAGTTGAGTAAGTGGACTTTAGCCACTTTTGCTCCAGGAAATAAATTTCTGCACACTTTCCAGTAAGATGCCAACAAGATGAAAATGAAATGGTTCCTGAGCCAGCTTATATTTTCTGTTTCTTAATTTCACAAAGCTGCTCTTGGTTCTATCCAAAACCATACCTAACGGGGTATCAGAAATGAACCTGTGGGGAAGTTCCGGGAAGCACAGAAATGTAGAGCCTCAGAGGTCTTCTGATAAAAATGTTAATCGGTGAACAAATTTGCTGCTTTTCAGAAGATAACATAGTACCCTGTGCTGGACTGACCTATGTATTTGACATTTAGCCTGCAGTAACAGCATCACTGGCTTTGGAGCACAGATTATCAAGGACAGAGAGCTCAAATACATGCAGGTATGTTCAAACTGTCAGACTCCAGCCAGTAGTCGTCTCTCACCCCAGTGCGGGGCACGCCTTTAATTCACAAGCCTCGTGTGACCCACAGATTCTTGCAGAGATGCGGCATCAAAATACTTTCCAGGCTTGTAGCTCTTAGAAAGTGATTTTTTTTCCTATTATATATGCATGCAGTTAAACAGAGATGTTTTTTCTATCTTTGTTCCTGTGGCTTTTCTTTTGTCAATAGATGGTCAGCTTTCCTTCCATTTCTAATCTTATTTTCTGCCTTTTCTCGTGCCATATCCTTTTCCACCTTCCTCATTTTTTCCCTTCCCTCCCCCACCCCCCGTTCTTCTAACTCATTATTTATTACTCAGTTTTTCATACACATCTCCCACCATTCTTTCTGAACCTTGAAGTAACTGTAGTAATGGCTTACTTGTCACTTTTTTTTCATCAAGGACTTCCCCTCCACCCCTTCCCAGCTTTGATGCTTGGTTTTCCTCCTCAGCTGGGCTGATTTTCCCAGCACCTCTCTCCATTGTCACCTCAGATGATCTGCCATGCTTTTCGCTCTCTCTCTCCTCCTGTTGAGGATCTGACCTTTACTGTCAAAGCCTCTGGGACAGCATCACTGTTCAGTTCAAATACTCTTTCCACAATTAAACTGGCCACAGCCATCTACTTCAAAACACGACAGACATTTAGGAGAAAGGGAAGATGAACTTCATTCTAACCTAAAAAGAGAAAGTTCTTTGCATGCTTGCTTTTTGTTGAAGTACAAAGACTAACCTTCAGCTGAAGCTGACCATTTTCTGGAAGTCTTTCAAATAAATAGTAAATTCTCTCCCTGGGGGTATCTTTATCTTCTGCTGATAGAACAGCACTAGAAATTACTCGAGTTTCACCCATGTTCACCTCTATATCATCCTTCCTGCAAAAATTAAAAGTCATGTATTGATGCAATAAAAGAAAAGTAACCTTTCGAACACATGATTTCTGTGCCAGGAATGTGAATTACCCTGATGCTGACAGAAATGACAACTGCAGAAACAATGGAAGGAGAGTGCCTATTTCAGTTCAAAACAGAAAAAAAGCAAACATTAGACCCGCTTCTCCTTACAGTGGTGAAAAACAACAAAGCAGATACCTACAACAACTTGGGATTTACCACATCTGTCTTCTTCCCCTGGGCCCTGTTCCACTTACGTTCATACAGTTTATAAGAAGAGGACAACATAAACAAATAGACTGTATTATATGTAGCTGTTACTATAGACCATAGCAATACTGGCTCTGATGAACTGATTACTCATTAGGGAAAAGATTGTCTTTCAAATGACTAGTCTGTCACTGCTCACCTTAATCTATAGGAGACACAACAAAGACCTAACTAGCTTCTTCTCTATGCTCTCCACTGCAGAATATTCCTGAGTTCTTGATTCAGAAGAGTAGGTTAAGACCACCTGTTTCTTGGCAAAACTGGCCATCACTAGCCACAAATAACATTTGAGGCAGCTCTGTGGATAAAAATCCCACACAGTTTGAAATTCAATGCATTCTTCCTCCAGGATGATTCTCAGATCATGTCTCCTCTGTTTCCATTCTCGGCTAGTAACCATCTTCCAGTTTGCCTCTGCACACCCTGCTTTATCACTTTGCTGTTAGCTGTCTTACATTTTTGCAGTGTAGCACCCAAGCAGTATTATTGGACTATACAAAAGTTTCAAGGTGGTTGGAGTGCATTCAGCATATTCAGTCAACCCAGGGATGGGATCTGCTCAAGCTAATCTGCCCAGAGACCACAAAGCAGGTTGGGAAAGAATGGACTCCTTAGGCATTTGGGAGCCTAAGCTCTGGCCAGATGCAACCAAGCATGTGCAAGCCATGCTGTTGCAAAGGCCAAATACAGACAGATTTTTACAAGAATTGCTAAAGACATATTCTTTATATAACAGGCCTTTCCTTTGCCAAGCTGCAAATGCCCGCTCCAAAGCAGAGTGACAACTGAGATTTCCAAAGAAGTTGTCACAATTACTTACTGATTTTGGAAAATACATTTATTATTCTCAGAAAGAGTGGAGATTTCTTTTCCTGAAGTTTCATATTCAAACTGATATGGATATGAGGCATAGAAATTTCATGTTTGACAAAATGACAAGCAAGGAAAATGGAGTCATATGACAAAGTATATCAAGTCATATTAATGGCAGATAGAGCAACCTTAATGATTTGCTTATACAAGCAACAATCATATGGGCCTATGCAAACAGAAAGACCAGGTGCCTGACCCAAAGGCTGTATGAGGAGGAAGAGAAGATTAAAATGAAAAAATAAGTTAAGATAAACACATTTAGCTACATCCTGAGTACTGTCTAATTCCAACTCATTTTTCTGTGTAGCAGCTAGTTGACTAAGTCCTTCTAGCACCCACCTGTCTCATCTTGAGAAGAAGGTTTTGAGGGGAATGTGTGAGGGCCTTACATTCCCCAAAGGCACTCCTTGCTACAGGACACAATTCTAGAGGTGACAGATTGAGGTTTTGGCAATTACTGTAAATAAGAGCTGCTGTTTGCCAGCCAAAAGCATTCTTTCCCAGATTCTTCAGTCTATTGACTACAGCTAATAGAAATGAGAACTGAAACCTCCTGGTCTGGAAAGGTGCCCTCAGATCAAAAGGTGAGAAAAATCTCACAGATATTGCCAGATGTTCACCAGTAAAACACTGCAGTGGCAAAAGGGAGCTCCTACCCCCCAGAAAAGATGTGGTGACTGAATCGGGCATCTAAACTTCAATGCGAAATTGAACGTTCCTTAAAGCCCTACTGCTTAACATTGGCAGCATGCTGCATCTCAGTGGAAGAGTAACAGGCAAGAAGCAGTAACTTCTTGTCATGAAATAGCTATTTTGCAAGTAGATGGCTCACTATGTGCTACTGTTCACAACGGGAATAGCAGATGGTGAGATCTAACATCACCAGACAAGGCAGCAACAGTCTCTGGTCCAGGTGGACAAAGCTAAAAATGCTTGACTACTTGTACTCCATCGCCTTCCTTCAGGGAGAAAGGGTGGAAAATGACATAGCAATCTTTCCATGTGGGGAAAAAATAGCCAATTAGCATTAATTACCATTACATTATAGAATACATAAACTATACCCTTTATTCTAACTAGAAATGGACTTTCTCTCTTGTTAGCGTTATGTGGTCCTTGACAATCTTTCAACTATAAAACTAACATTTGTTAATGCAGGAAGCTCTACATGGTAAACAAAACATTCAAGATTCTCTGCAATGGGAAATGTAGATCTGATCTGAAGGTAGGCCAAATATACACTCTGAGAGACCAGAAATTCCCACTTTAGTGGCAGTCTGCTCAACAGACCGTGAGTGATTTCTGAAATGCAAACTTTCGAGGTTCAGGCCCCCAAAGCCATTGGGCCCTCAGCATCCCATCTGCCTACCTGGGGCTGGAAAGCAGCCATGAGTACAAGGTTCCTGATGCTGTGTGGCAGGTTGACAGCTAAAAAATGAGGGTCTCAAGGAGCAAGCTCCTTGTTAAAATGACCAGGGGGGTATGGCTCTCTCACAGCCAGCTACCTATCTGCAAATGGTCTGGCAAGCAATTTCTGACCACATCTAATTCATTTATGACTCCTAGTTTTGGATTTTAAGGGAACTCAGTATGTAGCTTTTCAGAAGCTGAATTATGGCTGACCAATAGAGTTTTTCAATAGAAAAACAGAGAATTATTAAGCTGAGATTCTTTTCCCTGTGAGACAAGTAGGCATCAACCTTGCGGATTCTCTCATGCCAAAAGCAAGAGCTGCTTTCAGAGGTGTTTTAGACAGACGGTTGCTCAGGGAAGGGGAAAGCAAAGTAACTGTGGTCAATACCATGGGGGCAGTAGCCAGCAGAGGTGTGCAAAGACCATGGGTCTTTGGCAAACATCTTGAAGTAAGTTGTGAATGACAAAACAAGCATGTCCTCCCCCTTTATTTTTCTCTATTCTTTTAGTATTGAGCAATATTGAAGCACACCCTCCTTTCACTAAAAATGTCTTTGTTAAACAAGCTGATAGAGACCCACATAGAAACATCTGTATTGATATTAGTCTGTGACTAGTTACGGCATCCTCACCCCATCAGTCACCAATTTGCTGTTTTGATCCCTTTTGGATCATTTTGTCTGAACTCATCCCTCTGTTAGAGACAAGAACATGTGGCTTACTTGCTCAGCACTGGTTTCTCATCATTAACTGGAATGACCTTTACCAAAATGGTTCTGAGGACTTTATGTTTTCCATCTGATAGCTGGATTTTAAAGCTGTCAGTGAGGTTTTCCGAATTGTCATGCATGTACATCAGCTTCATTCCTATGCAGGGAGTGGGGGGAAGAAAAATGAGAGAGAGAGAGAGAAGGAGAGGGAGAAAGAAAGAAATTAAAATAAAAAATAAATCTGTTGCCTGCAAAATCTTTCATATCATTTCACTCTGTTTCCATCACTTTTCTTCCATCTCTGCTCCCCATATGCCCTCATCACAGCAAGTTTATTTCAGCTACCGGAAGATGAGCTTGGTGAGCCAGTGTTCATTAATCTAACAGTATACTATTGACTCAAAGACAGCAGCCTGACCTGACTAAGGAGTGACTCCCTTCACAAAAGGGTCTCTGTCCATCTGAAAAAGGCATGTTTCTTCTCCTGTCCTCATACCAATTCATTTTAAAGGGGATAATAGAAACTATGAGATTATCAGGCAACACTTTTCTGTGCCTTAAATAATCCTCAGGGAGCTTTAAACAAGCCTTAGGGAGGACAGCTGGCCTTGTGTCTATGACCATGGACAATCAGAAGATCTGGCCTGGAGGTGGCATAGTCACCATTGTGGAAAAGAGAAAAGCCAAGTAATGAGAACAGAGTCAAAAACAGGACTTGGCAAGGCTGAGGAATTTGGGGTGGGGACATGCTATTTCTGAAGGCTTGTATTAGACAGGCAGAGAGGAGATAAATCTTTCCTTGGGTTTTGAGGACTGAACTGCAACCTGAGTGGCATGATTGAATTCATGTCTCTCTTTATATTGGTAGATCCCATATTTCACTAAATGGCCACAGTCTGGAAGAATCCATTATATTGGCAGTGTTAAATACACTTTTTGATTACATGTACTTGAAAGAGCTTTGCTACTTCAAAGCAGGTTAACCAGTCATGCTAATACACAGAGCATGATAGCTATGAGGAAGGTATATATTGTGGCCTTCTAATATATAAAGGAGGCTTACAGAAAAGACAGAGAGAGACTTTTTACCAGTGCCTGTAGTGACATGACAAGAGGCAAGAGTTTTAAACTGAAAGAGGGTAGGTTTAGATTGGACATAAGGAAAAAATGTTTTACAATAAGGGTGGTGAGACACTGGAACATGCTGCCCAGAGAAGTTGTGGATGCCTCATCTCTGGAAGTGTTCAAAGTCAGGCTGGACAAGGCTTTGAGCAATCTGATCTAGTGAAAGATACCCCTGCCCATGGCAGGGCAGTTGGACTAGATGATCTTTAAAAGTCCCTTCCAACTCAAAATATTTAGAGCAAATTTTAAACCCATGATCAGTTAATGCATTTTTAAATCAGTCTCTCTGTCTCTGTTCTAGGTGCTATCAAACATTTTGAAATCTGTTTGCTGATATGTCACAATATTCCCTTTATTTTTTCATGGTAGATGGCCTCCCTAGTCATGTTACTATCCTTTCGAACATGTAGGCCTCTCAGAGTGTTTTTACTGACAGTTCCTTAAATCAATATATAACATTAGTATTAAAGAGGCTAAATTCTATTCCTAAATATTGTCTTGAAAATAGACAAAAGGCAAGTGAATAAATAAGCGGTGAAGGTTTCTTACTGTGCCCCCTTGCCTCATTAAACGAATGAAGGCCTATGTCAGACGAATGCTGCACCTACCGTTTTTCAGTAGCTCCATGGAAAAGTTATGAACAAGCAACCCATGACTGTGGTCACCACTGTTAATTAACTGTTTATAGTGCAGAATATCATTGCCATGAACTCCATTAATAAGGAACCCATGCCAGGGCCTCTGCACAACACCAAATACCAACTGGTCTTGAGGCACATCCAGGT
The DNA here is from genome assembly GCA_013398225.1 of Steatornis caripensis. Taxonomy (NCBI): domain Eukaryota; kingdom Metazoa; phylum Chordata; class Aves; order Caprimulgiformes; family Steatornithidae; genus Steatornis; species Steatornis caripensis. Next base: position 203,332 of record VZSC01016555.1, on the reverse strand, counting down.
CAACCACATTGATAACAGAGAGATCCAGCTCTTTCATCTTCCCCTCTTGAACCTGAAACAAAAAGTGTTCAATTCTTTTACATAAACATAAATTATAGAATTTTAGCATGCTTTCTAAGTAGGGTATTTCTGTGTATAAGTGTATCTCTTTGTTTCCTTCATCCCCTCCTCAGTAGCTTTTCAACCAGCTACTGATGTCGACCAGTTTAAGTGACAAGTTTCAGAGTCCCACTGAAGCTCTGTTTTACAGGTTTACATGGGATTCAGCTGGGGTCTGTCCAGAACTAGGCTGAACTACACAAAGTAAGGGAAAGATGCAGAGGAACAGGTGCCAGAACAATGCTCGTGTTTATATTAAAGAGTGTTTTCTGGTGTAAAATAATTCTATGACAGGCATTTTGATTCTCTCCTTACGGTAATATTCCTTGCTATGAATTCTGGGACTTCATCATTGGTTGGGTTGATGAGCACGAAAAATGGAGTCTCTGCGGAGCGATGCAACCCATCGGTGACATAAAGTACAAAGTGGTCTGCTGTTGGCTCCATTCGCATGTGCCTGGCTTGTACATAGTTTATGCTCAGGGCTTTCAGGTGCTGCAGCTGAAACGAAGCTAGAGATTTTAAAGAGATGGTAAGTTAGTACAATCTTTTCCTGCCTTCTGGTCTTACATATCATAAAAAAATATGAAACTATGTCTTTCTTCAAGGAGAAAATAATTGGGATTTTATAACTTCTCAGTCATTTTCTGGCTGAAAGAGTTAGACTGCAGATGTTACTGCAGGACACATGCCCTTCCCCTGAAATAAAAATGCATCTTTCTGCTCTCTGTGTTCTGTGCAACTTCATGCTTCTCAATTCAGCCTCCAGAACTGAGCCCAAATAAAAAGGCCCAATAACAGGTAGAAAAAGATCTGATGTCTAAGTAATTACATTGTTTGTTATTTGACTGACCAGGAAAATGGGGACCAAAAGGCTCAGCAATTCTGGGTGTCCAGCTGGAGACACTGGCAAAAGCTGGTAGCATTACAGAGCATGTCACCATCTGTTCTGCTAAGGCTGAAACTGCCTTCCAATGTTTGAAGGTGGACAAGGGAAGAGACCCAAGTCAACAACCATCTCTATCACTTTTGTAACTTTGCCTTGGAAACTAAGATGGGACCTAGGCTTTTCAAATTCTCAGCCACAGCATTTAATTGACAGAAGTATAGGCGAAGGGAAGTGTGGCAGCCTTGCCTGGGAGAGTGAAGGGGGTGGCAGAGAGAGCAGATTAATGTCTGGTATCACCAATCCTAATAGATTGCAGCTGGAATGCATAAAACAAGGATTGACTTGTTTACTTCAAGTGCCAATTCTTCACATTTGCAGACCTGTGTTCTCCATTTGAACTCCTCCCATACAATCTCACTGCTCTTCATTAGCCAGAACCTGCCTTCCTCAGTAAGCCCGTATTAACACACACACCTGCAGCTGCTTCACCAGAGCCCACCGCAAAACCCTCTGTATTTCATCCGCTTGATTAGCATACATCGTTTAGACTTACCTATACTTATACCCACGTTGCTCTTCTCAAACCCAGGAGAAGGCAGTATATTTTCAATGTAACCAAACTGAGGAGGAGAAACCAAGACAAACTCTAAGTCATCTGCAGCAGTGTCAGGGTCAGTGGCAAACAAATGGTTGGTGGTAAGGGCTGCTGAGGAACCCTCCTCCACCACAAACCTTGCACCTGCACACAAACAATATGACAAGCATTATCACTTATTTAGCTCATTTTACTATTGTTTTTTTTAACAAGAATGGAAATAATAACTAAGAAGGAAAAATAGTGAGTTACTGAGGGGTTTTGGTTTAGGGTTTTTTTTTCCTCTGCTTACACCAGCAACTCTACTTTTGTCATCATGTAAGTAGAGAGGAAGGGGATCATGAAATTATTTTACTGGTAAGTTATTAGGTATAGTTTATGTGCTGCTCAAAATCAGTTGTTACCTCTGTTTGTCAGAGCATTAGTTACATGAGAGCTGTTACGAATTGCTCATAATGAACAATTTTTCATGCATCACTGCTTAATTTCCCTGCTGAGACAATGCTTCATTTCCAGAACATTACCTGGGTGAGAGCCTGCAAATTACAAAACTACTTGCACATATGCTTAAATATTCTCTGAGATACGTAACATATACATGATACTTACAAACAAATTACATTGAAAAAGGCAACCATACAGAAAACATACCTTTAATACATATACTGCAGACCTCATCAAAAGCCCAGGAAGTGAATGGAAATTTCACTTTGGGGCTGTTGGACTAAATGTGCATTACCAAAACTATTTCCATTTTAACTGAGCATTTTTGATCCTGAAGAGTACTAGTGAAAATCTGGCTTCACATCTATTCATTCAATCTGTTACGTATATAGCTAAATTTGTCTTTATTTACTCACAGAATTAAATCTACATAATCCAAGATTCTCTCCCTTCAAATAAGGGTCAGAGCCTAAATTACTGTTGTATACTTTACATGCAAACGTACACAGGTATTTATGTTTTTGCATTTTATAAACCTGACAATTGTCTGGACCTAAGTTCAGTTCAGGGACAAGTTATCAATCACTTCTATTCAGACATAGCTTACATATGCAGCAATGGACATGTATAGATGGAGGGGAGCAGATCTCAGCATTCTCATCTTTAACCAGATTATTTAAGTATGCAGCTGAAGAGCCACTGGCAGTTAGTTACTCATACTTGCACCTGCAGCTGGATTTGGTGGTTGCACTGTACTAGCAAAAGAAAAAAAATATTGATGGGAATTCCAATCCAAAAATTTGTATGCAGATCTCAGCTGGCTCTTCCTTATGCTAAAAAAACCCCAAACAAACAAACAAAAAAACCCGAGTCTTTAGCAATTACAGTGCTGCTTAACCCACATTATAATGCTATAGTGAGAGGAAACTTTCACCAGTTGCAATTGATGGAGGCTGGCTGTCCACTGGAAATACAGTAATGTTAAGGTCATATACTGGAAATGGATCATGGAGCGGAACTGGAGGAGGAAGAGGTCCATCATAACAGCAGTCTTTCACATCTAGGCCAGCCTCACTGTCAGAGACAACGAAGGTTAAGATCTCAATGGAAGGCTTCAGGCCAATCTCCCCACCTGGAAAAAATATTGCTGTTCAGAAGAAATGTTTTTCCAAAACTTGAGGAAGAATAATTTAGTATCCTGCAAGGACAGCCTGCAGTATTCATAATCAGATGAAGACAGACCAAAACGATAGCAAAAATGACTAGAATTCTTAATTCTGGCTGGTGGGGGTGCCGTTTAGTTAGGAATTTGGTTTGTTGTTTGTAATTAATTCTAACCAGCTTACTTCTATTCTAGAATTAAAAGGTGTAGAAAAGTATGTAACTAAGTTAGTATTACTAATATTTATAATATTATTGTTGCAATGTTATAATATTGTATTGTAATTGTAATAAAGTTGCTAATGGTCCTCATTATTTTGTTCTTTGTGCACTAAGTCAGGTGCAAAATGTACATTTGTGCAGAAAGGGATTTTTTTCTGCATTCCTTCTTGAAGAAGGTAGAAAAAGATCTTTTTTAGATATATACTCTCTCTATGACAACTGGCAATTTCCATGCTCTTCCAGAAGTAAACATTTTTGCATATCAAGTAATGCATGTTTTCCTATATGCCTCTTATCCCTACAAAACTGACTATATCAAGGGCTGTACTTTGTTGCTATACTATATATTATGCCTATATGTAATCATATTCAAAATTTGGGCTGATACAGCACAGGCCTGGGAACTGCCACCCCTTGCAAGAAGCATCTGTGGCTGCGTGTGTTCCAGTTCTTAGCACTTCTGGCAGCCTGTGTCTTGCAGTGCTGCAAGGTATTACTTATAAGCTGCCTGCAAACGAAGGGCAGTGACTGCCACCCTCTCTTGCAATATCTACTGGCAGCACATTTAATGTGCAGAAATTTGGGAGTGAAAAACACAGGCACTGCACCCTTTAAAGTCAGCTTCTCCCCTTCATTGCCTCTGCAAAACTACCATTGAAAAAATGTTCCTGATATCTTTAGGATGCTGAAGAAAAGGTTTTTATGGGTGGCCATAATCAAGTACTTCCTTCCCTTCTCAAATACCAGCTGTTCATTTTAGGCAGTGCCAAGCCTGAAAATATCACATGTATTCTCCATGCTCACACAAAATTACAGAGTAATTATACAGAAACCCAGAGCCTGTGAGAAAAAAAGACTAAAGCTGTTATCAGAGATGTACAAAGGAAACCCTTTAATGCTAATGAAAACAGGAATTAAGTAGGAAAGGGGTTAACCAGCCCTTGCTTTCTGTGAGTAATTAAAAAAAAATATATAAAACCACAAAACAACATCTTTGTAGCACTGTGGTTCTCTTGACGAAAATCTGAACATGATTTATCTTGTGGTACAGAAAGACTATAAGCTGTCCAAAAGTGGATATCCATCTAGACTGGAGAAGCAAACAAGAAGTACCTTAGACTGTTAGCCATTTTCTATTAAGACTAGGCAACCTCATTTACAACAGTACATTATTTCATCTAAACATGACTAGGTCGAAAAAGGTCGAAGTGGTTTTTTTCATCTCATGAAACAGAAAGACTATTTTCTACCTAACTTAATATTAATTTTGCAAAAAAAAATTTGAAAAAAAAAAAAGCCCAAGATATTTTATCAGCAACAGTGAAAGAGATCCTCCAGGATTATGATGCTTTCATCTACTTGTTCTAATACAATTTTGAGTTCAAACAAGGATTTGGAGAACACATCAAAACATTTGGTTGTTGTGTGTCATCAGCCTTCTTTTGAAGCCAGCTTACTTTTTTCCCCAGACACAATGCATGTGGTTTCTCAGCAGTTCCTGCTGAGTTTCTGCAAAGATTACAAGGATTCAGGTTAAGATTTTCTACCAAAAACTCTCTGACCACCTTCCAGTCTAATTCTGTCCTTAACTCACTTACTAGTGTGCTTATATGTGACTAAACCAGAGATAACATCAGCTTGGGAGAAACGATCCACAGCAATGCCAGCTTTCCTCACTATCCCATGGTAGGGCTGGTGAGCCAGCACAAACATCAGTTTCGTGTCATCACTGTCTGCATCTGTTGCATAAATGTACTCTGAGGAGAGGACCACTTCTTCACCCTCCAGGCAGTGGAGGACAGGAACAAGGCCTTTTCGCATAACAGGTGGCTCGTCATTCACAGGCAACACCTAGTCAGAAAAACAAGTTAAGATCTTTCATTTTTCATTTCAGTGGAAACCTGTTGTTTTAATACATTGCTTTCCAGCCCAAACCAGCAGCATGGTGTCAGTGTCAGTGTATATTGAGCTTTCTCTGTGGACAAAATGAAACCAGATGAATTAGGGTCACTCTTAAAATTCAAAGACAAAAGTAAACCAAGCTAGATAATTACAGCTTGAGAAAGAAAACTCATCCTCATATTTAAGTACACAGAGAATAATTCCAGGTGGAAGAACCCAAGCTACAGCAAGCACAAATGCCTTTCAAGTAGTACAAGCCCAATCTCCTCTCAAATTTGCCACACAAACGCGAAAGCTGGGGTAGAAATGGAAGCCTAACAAGTCCATTATCTTCTAATTTCCAAGGGAATGCCAAGACTTTCAGAAGTCAAGCTTTGCACTCTTCTACACAGGCAATTTTTCTCAGAAATATGCAACACACTGACCTTGACCTGCAGGATGAAATCTACGAAGTGGATGCCATCTGTGGCTGCAAAGAGGACATCATCAGTGAGAGTCTCAGAGCCATCATGTCGATACCTGTGGAAAAAAAAAGAGCTACACAATTTCACACAGACAAAGGAGCTGTGCGTTCTCGTCACACCAGACAATGCGGATCCCTCTCAATATAAAAAGCCAATCCCTGTGCAAGGGTGTCTGTCTAAGACTGCTCGTTCTGTATCAGAGTGTCTTCAGAGGCTTGTGGGGTCTCGTACAAGAGGAAAACCCCCAAGATAAACCAGACATCAGCTGGGGAAAAGGTTTCATGGAGGCTTTGTCATTGGTGTTCTGTCTGCTTGTGAGGTGTCTGCCAAACATATATATCCTTGCTGCAGTATGTGCCCTCTTTGACTAACAGATCAAAACAGAGTCAGGGAGCTGTAATTCTGCATGCATGTAGAAAGTTGAGTCTTGTTCTTGCCACAAAATAGCACCAAAATTTTCATCTCCAGGTTAATCAGTGTCAAGACAAGTTTTCTTGTAAACTAAGCAAGTTTCATAAACACACAACTCCCTTAAAAAAAAAGATGGCAACCATCGCCCTCTTCACAGGAACTACATGGCTGAATACAGAATTTGCCTCCTCATCTGCATGGGGTGGTGTTTTACAAAGAAACCTGTCTACATCAGACATGGTCGATAGCTCCCAGCCACACAACAGCTCAGTTCCCACAGTGACCATTGAGGTCCCAAGTCTCAGCCGGCAATCTTGACCAGGAGCAGCTCTGCTGGAGCCATGCTATGGTGAGCACAGCTAGCTCTAGCCTCTGTGCCTCTCACCCCTTCACCACATGGCTTTCATTCATCCAACTGAGACACTCAAACACCACATGAGGAAAAGATAGCCACTCTTCTAACCTGACTGCTAGGGTATGCAGATCCCCACAGGAAAGCCTGTCACCTTCATTAATGGGAATGCCATCCAGCTCCACCAACCCATGCTGAGGCTGTCTCTTCAGGAAGAGGCGGAGATGCTCTTGTTTCGTGTCCATGTCAGAGATAAGAATGTGTCCTTCTGTGACAGGGCTCAGGCCACCCTCTTCCACTCTCAAATGGCTTGTAAAAACCTGCATGGAGAAGAAATGCTGAACTCTCTGTTCTACTTCACCTCCAAACATACACCGAACAGGACAATTTCAATTTGTTCTGCTATGACAATGTGTGAGACCTCGAAAACCAAAATGCCAAAGTCTGTACTCTTCTACCGTGTTAGAAAAACGTAAGGAATTTACTAATACTAGGTCCTAATACATGCAGCCCAGTCCTGATCCCATTCATGGATCCTCCTGGCCTTCACAGGCAATAGGCAACACAAAGAGGAGGGATGAAGCTTTGCTAACCACGATGTGACAGAAGTATTTTTTTACAGCCACTCAGAAGCTGAAGGTAACCCTCAGCTTATTTAGTGCAAAATATCACCACACACAAACACCTGACTTCGCCTTCCACTTCAGTACCAATGCAGGCTCTGTGCAAGATACTGAAACCCTGATCCCATGGAAGATTTGTTTTTTATTTCGGTCAGATCAAGACATTTCGCCTCACTTCTGTTTTGACCCAAAGCTATTTCCAAGTCCTTCCCTCTTGCCCTCACCACCACCCTACCTCTGGGGCTTGATTGTCCACAGGAAGAATGGTAATATTGAAACAGATCCCATACAAAGTGCCACCATGCTGATTGCTGACAGAAAAAATAAACTGGACTTGCTGAGGTTCAGGCCCGATGTCCTGCAGTGGCGGCATGTAGGCAACTTTCATATAGTTCACAGCATGCTGCAAAAGACAAGAATGGCACACGCAAGAAGAGACAATGGGAGTAGCCATAATTCAGCACATTAGGGACCTTTCTCATCCCCTGATTAGATGTTATCCCAACTGTCAAAATTAATTTCAGAAACTTCGCATATACTCTTTAGCTACTGGCAATACCTTGACTAAGTGCATCTTTAGCTAAAAAGCAGGTTCGAATACGCAAACCTGTAGCAAAAAATACAGACACAGTTTGTAAGTCGTAACACAGGTTATGGCCTTAAGTTCATGATAGAGCCCTTTAAGAATGCTGGTCCCAGGGCCTTTTCTAACTTTAACTTTAAAATAGTAATTCAGCAAAGCATAGTTTTTAATGTAACATCTCCCGTAGCAGCTGAATTTGCCCTCACCAGTATGAATAAACTGCGCACTCTGTCTTCCCACGTGAGGGCAGGCCGGTCAAAGAGGCTAAAATAACCACCAAAATCTTGTATCCAGACAACCATATTAGGCACGTGATTAAGGATTTGTAGGCTCAAAACTCTCATTATGGTACTGCAATTATCACCATTATGGAACCTTAACCATACAGCAGGATATAAAACTGGGCACTTTACTAATGCTCGTAAGACACCTGTCAAACTACAGAAGCATGAAAACTGAACAGCAAAACCCTGAAAAAGACCTGTTTCAGCCTGTACCATACCTATCGGTGGAGACACTGAGAAGAAGCAGGAAACTGTCAAGGCCTCATTTCCACATTTCGTGTATTTTTTTGCTCCCTCTTAACATCACGCTGGAGACAAATTCAGCCTACCCTAAGCAACTGCAGCCCCTGCTGGTTTCAGAAGGAGAGCTGTGTTTACATACTGCAGAACTGAAGCATGATGAAAAATATTTTTAAAAACTGGAATTAAATCAGCAAAGTTTTGAGCATTTTAAGCACAGCTCATGATAGTACTGCTCCTCATTTTTCACCTCATTTTCCTGTCAAAAAGAAGCTGTATGCTTGCAAGTACTAAAAATTGTTTAGAACTGGTTGGGGTACCAGATAACATAACAAACCTGAGTAAATGACTGCAGTGCAAGTGCAGCAGGATCCTTGACCAGCTTGGGGATGGTGTCCACCATAAACAGCTTCCCAGCGTCTGAGTGACTGTACAAAAATATGAATGTCACATCCTGGTTAGCAATACTGAAGAACACGAAAAAAACAATCACATACTTCAATCTTGCATTTCAAATTAACCTCCCACTCCCAACTGCATTGAAAGGAAAAACATTTTTCTTTCCTCTATGCTTATTATTCATCTAAACATTATCACAGAAAACTGACCACAAGAAATATTTTTCGTGATGGTAATGAAAAATCATTGCATACCTTATACGCAAACTCTGAGTTTGCTACAGGTATGTCTCTGAACACCCCAGATACCACTTACACCACCTGCAAGTCTAGTTCATCACATCCTTATTACTTACACACCTGCACTTGTCTTTATGCAGAAAAAATAATTATTTCTGGTTTTCATTCACCTTATAAACTTCTGAAATGAACCTGTTTCCAGCAAGCCAGCTTTCCAACAGCAGTAACCAGCGAACTGGATAACTATGTGGCTGTTTGACTGAGTAGGGGAACAGCCTAAGCATCCATCTCCCCGAGCTGCATACTGATCTTCCATTGCTTGAGGTCAGAATTGAAAGTGTTGATCTTCAGCTTAAACAACACAATGGCTGGATTTTAAACTTTTGTATTTAGCAAATTGTTGCTGATGCTGTCATGAATTTACGAAGTGGTGAAACAGCATCAGTGAGATACAAACTGCTACTACACCCATGCATCCTATTGTCCTCATAACCTGTTCCTCCTGCATTCTGTTCTACAGGCTCCTGGTCCAGGACCAGGAGTCCTTCACAGTGCCATGGTAATAATAAATAGCCTAGAAAAAGCTGTAGCACCACATCTTATAGCAGCCTTCCAGTACCTGAAGGGGCCTACAAGAGAGCTAGAGAGAGACTTTTTACAAGGGCATGTAGTGGTAGGACAAGGGGTAATTGTTTCAAACTGAAAAAAGATAGATTAAGATTAGATATTAGGAATAAATTCTTCATAATGGCGGTGACGAGATACTGCAACCGGTTGCCCAGAGAAGCTGTGGATGCCACCTCCCTGGAAGTGTTCAAGGCCAGGTTGGCTGGGGCTTTGAGCAACCTGGTCTAGTGGAAGGCGTCCCTGCCCATGATGGGGTGGTGGAACGAGGTGATCTTTGAGGTCCTTTCCAGACCAAAGCTATGATTTGATGATCTCCTCAATTGGGCAGGCCCAAGCCAGCCCCACTCTATCAGTTAGGAGAGGTGCTGTGACTGGTGCTCAAGGCTGTACAGGATCCCACAGGACAGTGTAAAACACAAGCCCGACAAAAGGAAAGAAAAGATTCAAGTGCTTTCCTCTTTCTTATTTCTTGCTGAACTATGCGTTTTTTTTATTAATCTGTCTATCATTCTGTTGCTTTCAGCTCTAGGTCACCCTTAATCATCACCAGGAGAGCTGCACACAGCTATTGTTGCCTACAATTTAAGCAAACAGGTGAAGAACCTGAGACACAAGCATGATACTGCCACTAAGGCTGCTCCTCTTACATGCGTCATTGCGCTGTCCCACCTGGAAGGTATGGCAGGTCACACCTACCTGTGTGTGCAAGAGAAAAATGGGGAAGTGGTTATGGTGTATGTGAGTTCCCTGTCTTGCTCTTCCACATCTATGAAGTGGAGATATTTCTTAGTTAGGTGAGCAATCTCTGTCTCTTTAACAACCATATGACGGGTCACTCCTGGGGCTTCTCTGGGTAGCTGATCATCCACAGGGATAATGTGCACCATCATCACCTGAAATCAGGAAGACGGTAAAATCAGCAGCCATTCTTCTCAATAGGAGAGTGTCCAAACAGCTATTTACAAACATGCACACACAGAACTAAGTGGATCACTGGCACATGAGATATAGGATGTGGCTGTCATGCTGTACTATGAACACAAGAGTAATGGAGATCAACAGTTACATGGAAAGCCTATGAATCTTAGCACTTTCCCTTTAAATCAAAAGCAAAGTTGAATTCAATGTATTGGACTCCTAGGTGAAATAAATAGTCTCTTCTCAGTCGACTTTAGGAGAGCTGTTTAGTTTGTTTGTACTGTCTCCAAATCTAATTTGTTTTCAATATTTCATTCAATAGCACAGGAAAAAGTCCTTGCAATGGACTTGCCTCTCTGCGGCCAGGGAGAGAGAATTACAACATGGAAAGCAAGAACAAGAGGTAGCTCTAAAGAACGTTAATTGTGGTGATGACCATGGTAATGGCAAACAGAAAAGATCTATCCCAGTTTGATTTGAAAGACTGTAAGAAGTTGTAAAATCAGCCATTTGAAGGAAAAATGCAGGACCCTGCCAGTTTCATACCTGTGACTCTGAGAGATTGGGAGGGTCATGGCTATCATACAGCACAAATTCAAGGGAATCTTCAAATACTTCTCCTCCCAAATGATGATAATAAATTATTCCATTAAATAGGTCCCTCTGAAGAAAACTACTGACAGAATACCCTGTTGAATTGAAGAATATATCTTCTATTAAATGGTGTGTGATTTTAATAATTCATAAAAATTATCAATTAGCTGCGCAAGTAACTGGTGAAGCATAATGTCCTCTTTCTCACCCTAACTAGGGTAAGCCCTTTAAAATGTTATCTCACTGTCTTCCACAGTTTAGCTTCTTTTCTGTGTCACCTAAAAATCATTCAAAAAATGAAGCAACACAGCAAATAGGCCTAACGCCCTGTTCAGAGGACAAAAGAGAATTTGCAGGACTAGCAGCCTCTGCAGTCTAGCACACGGATTTCTGAGTTCAGTTAAACAGAAGGAGAGCTTCCTTCCTCTTTTAGCATCATTAGCATCATCTAATAGCTTTGCACTTGTCAGGGTTCCTTGCAGATAAAACAACTCCTGACTAGCCCAGCTTTTCAGGAGGAGAAAAGTACAGTAGGGAAACAGACTCAGAATGGAAGAATTATGGAATGAATTGTGTTCACAAGCATAGTTATACTGGTGCAGAGACCATAACTAATTAACATTGGGGATTTACACTATAATGAAGTATCTTCAAATTTGCCATGATTTGTGCTGAGCCAAAATAAGTTGTCTAATTGTAACATTTAATGTAGTTAAAAAATGAGAGGACAAAGAGAAGTGTGCTATTATGGATGTATTCCATTACCTATCAAGTTTGGTCCTGGTTTCTTCATAATTTCTCCAGCCTGTGGTGGCTTGGTAATATTGAATAGTATGTAATCATCACTGGAATCCATGTCAGAAGCATGAAGCATGGAGCTTTGAATCAGGATCGTCTGTCCCTCATGAATTTCAATAATGACATTGCTGATAAGAAATGGAGGGCTGTCGTCTTTAGGGAGGATATTGATCGGAAACTTATGGCGAATACTGTGGGGGCCATCGAAAATCCGAAATACCACAAAGTCCTTAGTAGAATCACTGTCATCATGATGGTAGTGAACAACTCCAGCCTGAATGTCAGAGACTGTGAACATGAATCCTTTCCCTCCTGTCAAAATAGTGGAAGAAAACGCACCAAAAACACGCAGCTCAGCCCAGAGGAGAATCCTTCCAGCAATATGACTGTTGGTAAGTGAGAGAGAAGGTGAATACATTTCTAACCAGAGAAATCAAATGGAACCTCACCTATTGGAAACAAGTTTGTGGAAGTTGGACTAGCTAATAAGAATGCACAATTTGCAACTGTGGTAGCTGGGAAAAATCCTCCAAATGTCCATTACACTAAAGATAATTGGAGATATCAAAGATTTTTAACTGCGACTGTCCCCACTTTAACTTCAACCTCTGCTTTCTTATCAGAACATTTTACATATATTTTAAGCATCAAAGAGAATGTGCTTTATAATTACATCTCAGCATTTCATTACAAGGAAAAAATAATGTTTATCAGTCTTTGTATTTCTGCATATTGAGGTTAATGTCTATAGTAAGACAATTTTACACCTTTGCTTCACTAGGCATGTTACACACACACAGAGTGCAGAGCATGTTCAGGCAGGTTAAAGGTTTCAAGAACTGCAAATTGGTGCTGGAAGAGATGATCTCTCCAGGGCCTCTAAGGAAAATATTTTTTTGCCCTCCATGCTGTGTAACATCAGCAGAGACACAAACAGCTGCAGATGTATTCCCACTGCCTTTGCTCCTTACTTGAAGAGAATTATGGGCGAACTTTAAGATGGAGAAACAACTGCTTCATCACCAAACAAAAACCTGTTAAAGGTGACAGAAGGCAGGTAACAACACCATACATACTTTTTCTTTCAGGGCTTTCCTTTACGTCTAGGACTGACATTACCAAACCCAACAAAAGAGCATTTGAAATAATTGGAGTGATTCAGTCCCCCGAAGTTGATGGGAATCCCTTCACTGATTCAGTGAGCAGTGGCTCCGACTGTTTGCCAGCAGTATTAGTGTTATGGTGCAGCTGGAAGGCTAAACCCAAGCTTTCCTTTAGAGTTTGAACATCAGCTGGTTCTTGCAATTGCTTTGGCAATTGCCAGAAATTGCAGTTGTGGTTTCCTTTGCATGTGCCTATGCAGACACATAAAAAAGAGTAAAGTGTGGTCACTGAAGAGAAAACCTCTGACCCTGGCTGGCCCACAGGAGGCTGAGAAAGCCCAGGTGCTGCGTGCAGGGATGGGACTGCCAGCACTGGATGGGCCCTGGCCTCTGCGTGCTCCTGCAGAAACACCTGGCCTGCTGCTCCATGGCCTGCAGCCCACTCCCTAGCTGACTGCAGAGCTCCCCACATAACACAATCTCTAGGGCTGAGCCTATCTAACACTGCTGACACCACAGTTTCTGTTTGTAGCATTACAGGAGGATGATCATGCAGACACTGAACTCCTTAGCAGCAGTTTACTGAGGTGAAACATACTTCTGAATAGTTCCCCTTTTGACTAAATTTCAAATACCACTTCCCCTTTTCTTTAAATACTTGCTTTATGTCTCTAGCCTATACAGGAATATATGTAACTGTCAAAAAATCCAGCATTGATGGTGACAGCATCTTTCCACCCCGCGAACAGCAGAGTGACCTTTATTATGTAATGATTTTCCCAAACAGAGCAGCACTGCGCTGACTCATGAGATTGCAAAGCAAAATTAGTAATGTTTACAATGCAGCAGGCTAACGAATTGGAAGTCTAATTTAGCTGCCGCTTTTTTAAATAAACCTTAAAGCTGCCAGTAAATAACAACCATATCCAAATGTTGCCTACATTTGCCAACAAATCAAAATCACTCGGCATTCGTTAGCATGTTTAAGGGAAAATGTAATAAGTGAAAATACAGTGACTGCGTTTCGACTACGTCACGCCTGCTCAGTGAAAGCATGGCTGAGTCCTGTAAAATTCCAGCTTCAGGGTGTAAATGTATGTTAAGAAAGTGAAAGCTTGAATACTGAATTTTTCAATACTCTCGTTTCCATCCCCGTGCCTGCCAGGGCTGCAGCAGGGGAAGCCGGTCAGCAGACGGAGCAGGGAAGGCCCGGGGTGGAGAGCAGGGCCTCGGCCGTGCCCCTTTCCTGCATGCGGGTCCTTGCCCTTCACTCCAGAGGGCAAACGCACCAGAGGTGCATGCTCATGCCCCAGGTTTTCTTGTTCTGTTTGAGCAGCATAAGGCTGTGCGGGCGTTCCTCTGTTTTTCCAGGGACATGGCCGCGCTGCCGTTACCCGTCCCCACTGAGCCTTGGGGAGGCCGGGCAGTGTTGGGCCTGCTGAGCACTGCTGCTGTCTGCACTGGCTTTCTCTGGCTGCATTCACCTCCAGTGAAGAAACTAAGAGCCAATTTCATTTTCAAATGAAAGTGGTGTGTAGGCAAGATGCCAGGCTTACAAGTATCTCCCAGTTAAGGGAGATGTTGGATCGAGAACTGACTGAATGGCGGAGCGCAGAGGGTTGTGATGAATCATGCAGTCTAGCTGGAGGCCTGTGACCAGCGGTGTTCTTCAGGGGTCAGTGCTGGGTGCAGCCGTGTTCAACATATTCATCAACGACTTGGATGAAGGGACAGAGTGTACCCTCAGCAAGTTTGCTGATGATACAAAGCTGGGGGGAGCGGCTGACTCACCGGAAGGCTGTGCTGCCATTCAGCGTGACCTGGACAGGCTGGAGAGTTGGGCAGAGAGGAACCTGATGAAGTTCAACAAGGGCAAGTGTAGGGTCCTGCTCCTGGGGAGGAACAACCCCACGCACCAGAACAGGTTGGGGGTTAACTTGCTGGAGAGCAGCTCTGCGGAGAAGGACCTGGGAGTGCTGGTGGACACCAGGCTCACCATGAGCCAGCAGTGTGCCCTTGTGGCCAGGAAGGCCAGTGGCATCCTGGGGTGCATTAAGAAGAGTGTGGGCAGCAGGTCGAGGGAGGTGATCCTCCCCCTCTACTCTGCCCTGGTGAGGCCGCATCTGGAGTACTGTGTCCAGTTCTGGGCTTTCCAGTTCAAGAGAGACAGGGAACGACTGGAGAGAGTCCAGCGGAGGGCTACAAAGATGATGAGGGGAGTGGAGCATCTCTCTTATGAGGAAAGGCTGAGAGAGCTGGGTCTGTTCAGCCTGCAGAAAAGAAGCCTGAGAGGGGATCTAATCAGTGCTTATAAATTTCTAAAGCGCAGGTGTCAAGAGGATGGGGCGAGACTCTTTTCAGTGCTGCCCAGCGACAGGACAGGGGTCACCAGGCACACACTGGAGCACAGGCAGTTCCACGTGAACATGAGGAGGAACTTCTTTCCTGTGAGGGTGTCAGAGCACTGGCACAGGCTGCCCAGAGAGGCTGTGGAGTCTCCTTCTCTGGAGATATTCAAAACCCACCTGGACACATTCCTGTGCAACCTGCTCTAGGCAAACCTGCTTTAGGAGGGGGGGTGGACTAGGTGATCTCCAGAGGTCCCTTCCAACCCCTACCATTCTGTGATTCTGTGATTCTGTGATGTGGACAGCATAAATACGCTATCTGCACGTGTCTAAGCTATGCAACTGACTTTCTTTATGGGCTTGTGAATTTTTTAATCTTACTGTGCATCCAGGTATTTCCTTCCACACCTTCATTCCCTTGTAAATCTGGCTCTTACACTGGCAGCCCTCAGCAGGGAGTGACAAATGACAAACTCGATCAACATCTTACTGTCACATTGTCATAGCCAGTTTTCACTAAAGATCATGTTTCCAGGCCCTCAAGTTGAAACAATTTACCTCTCACTGTGAGCTGCCCATGCTGTAAGCCATCAACTGTCACCAAGCGAACATTTTGTATGTCATCATTGTCTACAATTTGGAAGTGTTGCCACGTGATCGGTCGGGATTGCCCTTCCAGGAGGTTGAGGCCTGCAAAGAGCAGAGTGTTATTTCACCAAATTGTCTGCAACGTTCAAGGCTGTCAGCATCTAACCTTTCTAGAAGTGTTTTGCAGTCAGGAAAAAAAAGCATGTTTAACTACATCTGCACACCTACTTATGACAGACATTCTAAGGCCAGCTTAAAAGCTTGCGATCAGCTTTATTCTGACATACTTGCCCTAGTCAACTGTCTTTAAGGAAATTTTTTTTCAGAGAAATAATGTATTCTGGTTCCCAATTACCTGATAGACTAGCTAGGCACGTTTCTGGACATTTGCACAAACTGGGGTGTTGCACTTGAAATCTCACAATGTCTGAAACTGGACACTCAGCTTCCTTAGTGAGTCTGCATTTAAAAACATGTACAGATGTTCATGATGGAGGACAGTATCTCTTCTTTTTACTCCAACAGTCATTTCAGGTGGAGTTTCTCTAGCAGAAATGAGGCTGCTGCTTCTCATCTCATTCCCTTTTCTACTGTGAGGAGACTGCAAGGCTTATTTGATCTTATACCCTTGCATTTGATGATTAAATATCAATGTACATTTCAATCTACATGGGAGACCATGTCCCCTCTCCAGTGCAGGCATTATAAATCTCTCTGAATTAACCTTAACCCTGTAAGGTTTTCAGGCTTCAAATGACTGGTGGTGTGTCATGCCCTCTTTCTCTAGTTGTTCATTTTTGTCGACTTTCACTTTAAACAACACCAACAAGCCTTGGTCTTTTCCACACTCTACCCTACTATTCCCACTCCATCACATATTTGTCTTTACTATTTATACTCTTTTATGTTCAGTTCATTCTTGAAGAAAATCCTATATACAGAAAACCTGATTTTCCTGTAAGATCCGTTTTTCTTTATTTTTAATTTCAGTTAAAACTTAGGATTTTTTTAAGTTGTTACAACATGTTCCTCCCAAAATGGATAAAGGGAAAAAATAGGTTTACACTCCCTCAGTTTAATGACCCTTAAACTCCAGATGTAAAACTCAATTTTAGAGCTTTGTTACATGTCTGTGTCAAAACATTATAAATGCTGTAGCAAAATAAACTGAGGAAAAGAGATCTCACCTGTATTCCATGAAACCCGAGGAGCATTTGTATCTGTTGTTCTGATAGAAAGATGCGCAGTGATCGGTAAACTCCTTTCAAAGTAGAAGTCATGAACTTCAAACTCCACCTGATGTGAAAACAGACTGACAATTTATTGAAAAAAAAACCCTGAAAACCAGCTGTACCTCAAAACACATATAGTGTGTTCTTTCCTGAAAGATCTTAAAGTCTTCTAATAATATGTTAACAAATGAAACTTGATTTAGTTTCTAAAAAGAGCCTTTGAGGTTCTGCACTAAATTATCTGCCCTCTGCACTCTTCACAGTGAATGCTGAGAAAGTTAGTTTGCAATGTATGGAAATTAATGGGAAAGATAAGCATTTTCACTGTTGTTTGGGGTACAATTAACTCAGCAATTAGCATAGGGCTTTTTTTACAGTAAAAATAAAAGGGGAAAGGGGCATTTCCACTCTTTTAACATATGTAGTACCTAAAAAAAAAAAAGAAAGAAAGAAAATATATAGACTGACACAGGAAAAAAAATTTTAAAAAAAGAAAATGTCAAACTCTTGAACTATCAAAATCTTGAACCTGAACCAGAATCTTTAACCTGCCAAGGTTAAAAAATGACAAGCCTTTTCAGCATCAGTTACTGTTACCGTTCCTCTTTGTTCCAGCCCACCCTTTCCCCAGCTTACTTTGTTCCAATTTTGTGGTTTTTTAGTTTCATTACTTTAGTACCAACCGTTTTGTTTTGTTATTGGTTATTGGTTATGGGTATGGGTTATTGGTTAACTGTCTTATCAGATATTTTGTAAATATCAGCATATTTATATACTCATTTAACTTGTCTCTCTTCCTCTTATATCTTCTTTTTAAGACTATTGCTTAATTCTCAAGAGTGCTGGCACACTACTGAATTACACAAAATATCTAACAGTACTGGTTACTGAAAAAATAAAGTAACACTACCCAAAGTAGGAGACATTCACCATCAGCACTCTTTGCTAGATCTGGAGGGAGAAACATTGCTAGCAGCCATCATGGAAAAGGTAGAAGTGGTGCTCTGTTCAAGTACATAAAACGTAAACATGTTCCTGCAGCCTTGGTCTCATAGGTCGGCACTGTTTATTTACTCACTCCAGACATGGCAGGTACCAGCCTGCTCTCATCATTTGCATCATGTTCTCTATGTTAGTGACATGCTTTTACTCCTCCATCAGGACTGTTGGAAGCCCCTTTTGTTGTCCCTATACCACCATTGCTGCAGTAAGTAGGCTGTGAGATTGAATGGCAATCCTGATATTTTAGCTGATCCATCTTTCACGGCTTTAAATACATCATCTCTCCACAGGACATAGGGATCAGCATTGTCACATAAGGATAGACACTTTGTGGAAAAGGCACCACTGATCCTTCCAAAGGCTCTTGGGTAAATCTAGAAGTACTGTTATTCCTCTATTCGCCTCTTAATAAAATAAATAAAATAAAACTTAATAAATAAATAAATAAATAAAATATAATAAAATACAAAAAAATCCTATTTAGATATTCTCAGTCAGAGGGGATACAAATCTTCCAGTGCAAAGAAATTCCAAAGTAGTGAGCAACAAATATCTGATTTGTGTTAGACGGTTAAGCTGATGAGTTACAGGAGAAAGCGGTAAAAGATTTTACCTCTGCTCCTGCACTGCATAGTTAGAGAAACCTTTTTTTTTTAAAAATATCCATTACATATGAATGCATGTGTTTACAGCTTACTGAATCTTAAGGATGTAAGAACCAGCAAATGCTCATTCATTACACTTTTACCTCATAACTCCTCCTCTCTGTGTGGCTGTTATTTGGAGGCTGATAAGCAATAAGCATATCATTGAGATCTTTCCATGTGAAGGAGCCAACAGGTTTTGTGTGGTCAGATAGATGAGTGATGAAGCCTTGTGGAGGTGGCTTGGTAATGTTGAATATAAGCAAGGACTTTGGAGTTTCGTTATCTTCAGCATCAATGGTTGTGGTTGTAAAGGGGGTTAAAATAAATTGATCTACTTCCAGGATGAACTTTGCCATTGGAGCAGCTTTGGGTATTTGATTGGGAACAGCGCCTTTAATCTGAACGGGGAGCCATGCATACTCAGTCTACAACAGGAAGAAATGAGACTACTGAAAGGACAAAGTGAAGCAAACAACATAAATTTAATTTTCATTACCTTCACATAGATAATTGGGGTACCTGTTAAAGCAATAATTATTTTTAAAAGAAAAATTAAAACATTTTAATGAGAAAATGCCTAAAGTAAATATTTAGGCCTCATGAAAAGGTCCTCCAGGTTCACTAGTCTTATTTGTGTCCTTAATTTTGGGCTGAAATAACTTGCTTAATTTGATATGTGTTTAATGAATAACTTTACCTGACAGAAACATGCACGAGCCGTTAATTATTATTAACCAAATGTGTTCACACAGTGCTTAATTTAATTACTATATATGTTGAAGTCACTGCAGATCATGCTCTATAAAAAAAGCAGAATTATGCCTGAATTAATTTTGCTTTCAGGATAAACCACTTACGTCTGCAGTAAACCAGAGATGTTCCTCTGTAGCCATAATGGTCTAAGCATAGAAGCATGGAGAGAATGCATTTCATTTGCTCAGCTAGCAATGTTGTAAGAACTGAATAAAATTTCAGGCTCACTCTCTCTCTTCAAATGTGAAGAAGAGCAACAAATTTAAATCTTTTGAAAACCAGAGCAACAATCAGATATTGTAAGGTTGTGTAAAAGTCTACCTTGTGCAGAGTTTTACTTCTGCTGTCTGTGAGATCCAACCTCACAGGAATATAATCAGTGTCAGGTGAGGGAGGGTCAAGGTGCCGATATCGAATCCCCATCCTCAGAAATTCTTCACAGCTCATTTTTGTGTTGTGAACAACTCGCAGTCCCAGCACGCAGCTCCCGTTTCTGCACTGCTGGCCCAGGCTGTGCTCTGTAACCCAACAGGAGCAATAGTGAAACAGTTACTGGAGCAGAAATCAACAGGAGAAGCCCATTCAAAATAGCTAAACTAACCCTGATAAAAAGCCAGTGTGATGAGAATTAGGATTCCTTTCCTGACTTAACTTTTCCTATAGGATTTTGTTTTCAGCTGACATCTTCCAATTCCAGCCTCCCTTGGTCTCTTGGGCAGGTGCTACCTTCAACAACTCCCTGTCCTGTTTCTGCTGAGTCTTGGCTCTCCCAAAGCTGTCACATTGGTCCACATGTCTAGAAGCCACAACCAGTCTCCAGTTGGAGGATTACTGACCCAGATCTGTGATCTGCATTCTGCTGCACATGAGCTTCACGTCCCTTTCAGTTTCCTTGATGGTTCATTAAATTTCACACGACCCACTGTTACCCAGCACTTCTGAAGCAACCCAGTGCTGCAGACTTAATCTAATCTACTCCATCTCGTTGAACCTGTTAATACAAGCAACTAAAGCACATCATACTAGGGCCAGGGAAGAAGCTCTGTGGCTGATCTCCGTGAAGCTGCTCTTGCTGAACTTCTCCAGTGAAGAGCTGGCCATGGGCAGGCAGGTGGGTTTCCGAAGAGGCTATGGAAATGGTGCAATCCAGATTTATCTTCCTGTCATAGTCAAAAGTGAGGACATTCTTGTCAATCACCCTGGACAGACCATAGTACCCGGGGACCTCCAGGGCACGGGAACGCATTTTGATGATGTTACAGTCTGGCTCAAGTAACTGCACGTGGAGGGTGAATGTTTCTACAAACGTTTCCGTTTCTGTAAACCTGCAGGTGACAGAAGGAAATTAGCTATGCTTCATCACTTTTTCCGTAACTCTGTGAGCTTGGCATAGGCCTCACCTTCTAAACTGAAGTGCTTGAACCCCTTTCTCTCATGTGCCCTCAAAGCCCAGATCGCCAGAGACCATGAGGTGCCAGACCCTGCTGCCCACCTCCTAATATTTGTAAAAAGGGTGCCTGTGCTAAGGAAGAGGTTACTCACAGTGTATATGCAAGCGTCTGTGTCCCTATCAGTAGGAAAGCACAGAACATACAGTGGTCTGAAAGTACTGTTGTCATTTTCAATAATAAAAAGAAAATTCACTGTAACAAAAAATCGATACATAATATTTATTAATGCTAACAAACACAGTATTTGAGTGTATCTGAAATACACTGTGACAAATGTTTCTGTAAACAGATTGTCAGGTGTTGACTAACGGTACTGCTACTGGATCTAAGTAGTTACGGTATGTACAGCAGAACATGCTTCTACCGTGAAAAAATGGATGGCTTGCTCTTCCTAAGGGCAACTGTTCTCCTGGTAACAACAAAGTGTGATCTGCTGCCACTGCTTACCTGTACAGCCTAAGCATGATTGTGTCTTCATCTAAAATCGGACAGCCGTTGTGGGTGTATTTGACTTCATTAGGAAGAAAGTGACAGTCAAAAACCTATGAAGGAGAAAGAATAGACAAGTACAACACTGTCAAGGGTGTTAACTTCACAGCTTCTGTTCCACTTCTCTCTGACTGTCAGGAATGCATCAGACTAAGAAAATTTTTAATATGTAGTTTATTTCTGTGAACAGATATCCACCTATTTTGTGGTCTCCCAGTGAGAGCCAAAGCAACCACTTTAACGTGCGGCTGCTGGCACTCTACAAGGGAATGGGCATATAAATATGATTGTTTCAGGCAACAAGTCCCTCCTCCAGCACAACAAATTGCTTGAGTGCACAACTGTCTACCACCGCAGCCTGTGGACTTACGGATGCAGTTGTATTCACTGGGACAACTGCAGTGGATCTGAAAAGCCAGCAGTTCCTGCAGTGTAATGTTCGATTTATTAGCTTTTAAAGTTCACTACCATTGGACTACAAAACCAGGATCAGGAGAAACTTCTCTGTTGGAAACTTAGCTAGCTCACATTTGTTACATGTTTTTGGAACACTGACTTTGTACCAGCAGCCTTTTACCAGATCAGATGTCATCTCTGTGTCGTAATTATACCCAGCCCCAATGTCAGTGTAATCCCACAGCATAAAAGCAAGCAGAATTTCTATATTTTGTCCACCTGCTAATTCAAAAGAAACTAATTCTTATGACACATCTGATACAGGTCAAATTTGCAAAGACAGCTGGCCACAGTTTAACCACCTAAGGCAGACACTTGTTTCAGGCTGACTGTTTTACTTATTAGTTTGTTGACTTGTTAAAGTAAGGCAGAGAGTAAAAATGCCTGACTCACATGGAAAAACAATTATTTTGAAGAGTTCTGACACACTCATTTTTTGGAGCACGGACTGGATTCTGGGGTGTAGGATTTTCATGTCCTCATATATGCCAATTTGCAAGTCTGGCAAATTACAATTCCCATGTAGCTATATTTCTTTATAGACTTTAACATCTGAAAGCTCCTAGCATTGGTAAGACCATGTCTACATCATCCTTGTGATAACAGGGAACCCCTACACAGCCCATACGTAGACGGAGAATACTCATGTTTCGTATCTCCAGAGAGACAAGGGCATACTCTTTACAGCAAGAAGACAAAAGCTAATCAGTGCATTTCCTGAGTGTCTCACTGTGGAACTAATGTAATATTGATTCAGTTTTTATGGGCAGTACTCATGCACGATTAGTTCTTCTATGGACTAAAGTAAAATCTGTTCAGCATTCAGTAATAGACCTGATGGGGCCATAACTAATACGGTTTAATATACGTAGACAGCTGACTGGCAAACCATATATTTTTTCAGAAATGAGAGGTCATTTCGTACTACCAGTCATTTCTTAAAATACACCAAAAGAATCATGAAAATGAAGTGGCTTGCCTGAATTACCTACATCTCCCCAACCACTTTGGAGAATGGTGAAATGGAAGGACGATTTTAGCGAGGGGTTCTGAAATGTTGACTGGAAGTGCAGTGCAAAGGGAAAGTCTTTGGATGCTCTGACTTTCACTGTAAAAATAAAGTAATACTTTAATTCCTAAATTAGTTGTTAATGAGTAGTTAACTGAAGTGCATTATGACCACTTTGTGGATT
Organism: Steatornis caripensis; assembly: GCA_013398225.1. Lineage (NCBI taxonomy): Eukaryota > Metazoa > Chordata > Aves > Caprimulgiformes > Steatornithidae > Steatornis > Steatornis caripensis. The sequence goes on along the minus strand of VZSC01016555.1, from coordinate 180,226 downwards.
TACGGTAAAGGATATAAGAACTAGTGACCTTTGTTTCTTTCTAGCCATTATACAGAATTCAAACTTCCATCTTTCCATAATGGAAAAATAATTAGAGTTTATCAGCTTTAATTATTACTAGCAGTGTCTACTTCCACTGAAATTATTCTCAGACACCCAAGCTGTGTGGTAGTTGTTCTATATTCCTAGTGATTTTAAAATATATTGCCTGCTTTTAACTTTCATCAAGAAGTACATTGTACAGTGGTTTTTTAAAAAAAAAAAATTACTTTGTTGATTATCAGATACATACACATGGATTTACCACTCTTCCTATTGGCTAAAATAATCTTGGAATAATCCACAATATAAGGTGTTACGGAAAGTACGACTGATTTTATTTGTTTGGATTGCTTAGAAAGGAAGGACAAGAACAGTTTGTGAAAAACAAAATTGTTCTCATATGATGAAGGTTTTGGCTATGTTGTGGCTGTTCTGTTGTGTATTGTTTTCAAGAGTCACATAAATGTGTTTTGTTATTTTTCAGTATTTAACAAGCAACAAATATGTCTTTTTCTTACTTAGTATCTTTACTTGTTAGTACAAGCTAGCTTAAAGGAAGGTGATTAATTAATTAGTAGCCCTAAGTGATATACTACAACAAAGAAAACAAAAATTGAGAGAAGTAGTTAGGTGCTGTGTTACTTTAAAGGAAAACAAAGTACGTTATGTAAAAAGCCACTCATATTACAGCTTCCAGTAGTTTAATGCTGTACACTGAATATTAGATTCTTCACTGATGTAAAACAGTGTACAGGCCTCAAAGTCAGTAGGGTTTTTGGTGACTTGTAGGTATGGTGTGCACCTGACAATGAGATACTGCTCAGATGATGCATCCCTGTCATATCACAGGGGACTGCCTACAGAAGAGGAGATGGTTTATCATATCAAACAATTTCTTTCTTTCTAAGACATCATTAGTTGCATCTCTTAATTGATAACAAGGGGATGGAAAATGAAGGACCTTTCCACAAAGGTCTGTTACCACTGACTGACAGTCATTTTATATTTGTATAAGACACAATCTGCTTTGCAAAAAGAAACATCTGCTTTATGTTTCCGAATATGTTTTCCTTTTACAAAAACAGGCAACTCTAATTGTCTATAAATTCGCTGGGTAAGACAAAGGAGACCTAAATCTTTTCCTAATTACTGTAGAGCTTTTTTTTTGTACTTCAACTGCTTTTCAATTACAATTTATAATTAAATTGTCATACATTCCTGGAACATTACTCACTTTAATGGAAATAAAATAGATCAGACTAGAGACATTTTCTGTTTGCAAAATTTCCTGGTAGAAAGAGCATGAGTGTCACTGGGAGGGTCAGATTCTGGCACCTTTTTTCAGGAGTGGTAAAAGCTCAGGCAGCACTTTTCAGTGTCTGGTTCAGGGTTTTGTCATTTAAAACAGAAGTCCTCAACTTACAAATGCCATCCTTCCTAGCAAGGAAATATGACTTGAGATAACCAGACTGCCTGTCTTGCTGGCAGCCTCCCTAGGGGACCTGGCATGGTGATGTGTCTCTGGCACTCCCACCTCCCCGGTGGCTTGGGAGGGGAGGAGAAGGCACCTTTCCTAACAGCATGGCACTCAGGCCTGGAGCTGTCCAGGGGAGGTATGCCAGGCACTGCCGGCAGCCAAAGTCCCTCTCCAGCCTGGTACCCCAGGGCCACCTGCACAACAGCGCTCACCCCTCCAGATGAGGCATGCCTGCAGCCTCCAAAAGCCACTCTCGGCTCCCTGGGCTCACATCAGGGCCATGAAAGGATGAGGAGAGGTAGGATTGGGAGTGGGGAAAGGCAAGCACCTCAGGTGTTTTGGAAAATCAGATATGGTGAGTACACACCTCCTGAGGTCTCTGGAAAACTGAACTGCCTCTGACTCTGTGCTTGAAGCATGTCAGGTTACAAGGGGCAAAGTGACTTTTTCAAAATACCTGTGTCCTGCTGCATGTAGAGGCTGAGGCTGAAATCAAAAGCAAAGTCACTCACTCAGCCAGGCAGCTTGCCTACAGAAGAGGTTTGCCAGCAATGAGACGTGTGTTTGTCTCTTTTTCTCCTCATGGGCAAACTAGACTGGGGAATTAGAGAAGAGGGACTATGGTCAGACTCCCCATGTTGGCAGAGAGCAAGCTCTGGGGGAGTCTTAGCAGAGGCACTGCACATCTTGGGGCCAGTCTCTAGCGAAGATCACACATTGCCCTGCTCATCACCTCCTGTTTTCCCTGGTGCACCTCTGCTCCTTCCAAGTGCTAGTTCAGCTGAAGTACTTGTCAACGGTCTGCAAAATTCATGATGATAACCAAGCCAGAAGCTTTGAAAAATCTACTGAGACTGGTGCTCTTGCATCCTCCTTCACACAGAGACCACCAGAAACCTCAGAGAGGATGTTTAAAACAATATATACAAACATACAGAAGTGTATGCTGCATGCTACAATTCACAAAACTTTTCAAAAATAGTCAAAACCTGTATGCTTATGGTTCATTTTAAAACTATTTATCTTCTGTCTCTAATGTTATATCTTCATGTCAATTACTTCCAATTCCTTCCTGCTATGACTTAGGTGGGGAGATTTTAGAGGCAAATAAGCAGCAGAACGGTGATATATGAAATACATTTCATTATTCCTACAAGCTTGAAATCTTAACAGAAAACATTTTTTTTAATGTATTTGCCATCTGCTAGCAATTTAGCTGTTGCAGAGCAGAGCAAACAACGGTGTACACAATGTGCTTATTGTATGTGATTATTTTTTTCTTAATTGCTCCCTAAGTAGCGGCTGCGTGACTAAAATGCAAAATGCTCTAGCGGGCTGTGCGCTACCAAAGGGGCACTGGTTACCCTCGTGGTAGAAAAACAAGGAGCTGAGAGACAGGAGGATATCTCCTAACCAAAAGTTTTGAAATACCCATTCTCTGCTTGTGAAAGGAGAATCTGACCAAACTCCCTTTTATGCACTCATGTTACTGAGCTTAGCTTTTGGGTTTCAGGGGTGCAGTTCTCTGTCAGCTGGCTACTTTTAGCAAAAGGCTGAATCTCACAAGCCATTCATTGTCATGCCTTTTAGTCACTGCCCCCTCCCCCCCCAAAAAAAATTAAATCAATAAACCAGCTCTTCCTAGTTTCTCCCACACCTGCTCACACATGGACACTCAGAGCAGCGCAACGGAGCCCAAATACCTGCGGAGTTAGTTTCCCAACCCTCTGTGTTAGTGGCTCATTAATCACAACTTCTACTTTGCAGACATCCTTCTCTCTGGGGATGGAAAACTTGAGGTCATCTTCTAACAGGAAGACAGACTGTCCCTTCATCACTTTCACCCCAAGGTTGACGCTAATGAAGGAGGAGCAGGCAATTCTTAATACAGCAAGCAGCAGTAGAAACAACCAGCTTTTCTCAAAGGGCTTCATATTATGAGAGGATGCCAGATCTTTTCCACAAGCAAAAACGTTCTCAACAAAAGAAGTCTTCTCTTTCTCCAGCAGCAGATTTTCACCATATAATAAGGGACCAAAATGTTAGTCGCACGTAAGAGTGTACCACATGTTTTCTGTTAAGATGCACCCTTTGACTGAAATTTGGACAGAAGCCTTTCAAAATATCCTTGGGTTTTTATAAAATTCATTGGTCAAGCCTGACAAAATGATGAGTGTGTTCTCAGAGTACTNAATGTTAGTCGCACGTAAGAGTGTACCACATGTTTTCTGTTAAGATGCACCCTTTGACTGAAATTTGGACAGAAGCCTTTCAAAATATCCTTGGGTTTTTATAAAATTCATTGGTCAAGCCTGACAAAATGATGAATGTGTTCTCAGAGTACTTTTAAGGTTTGTTAATCCTGCAAAAAAAAAAAAAAAGAAAGAAAATTGATATAAGGCATTGAGCAACAATTGGGGGAAAAAAATGTAGTTTGTGTAGTTACACAAAAAGCTTCTGCCACTTTTTACAATTTATGTTCATTTCAAGCAGCAGATTAGCTTCACCTTTGTATGCTATTAAGTGCACACATGCTCAGAAAATTAGGTATGTACCAATGAGACTTCTCCCTCAATGAATCAGCTCTCAATATGAATTCCAGGCACCTTCGATGCATGTGCACACATAAACACTTGCTGTGTAGGGTCTTTTGTTACTGGCCTTTTTTACTGCTGGACCAAGTAGATGTTAATAAAAGGGTATGAGCATCCAAGTAATACGAAAGTGCAGGAGCAGGCATCCGTCCAGTTTCAATGTACCTGAAAGAGGGATAAAGGAAGAGTGGCCTTTTGTTAAATCTGGTTTTGCTTTGCCATTGAATGTGGGGCAAAAATTCAACCTTTAGTTGAAAACAGCTTGCCAGTGCCTCTCTGCTCTTCCTGCTATAGCGAGTAGCTATGCCAGGACACCAACACAGAAACATAATGATACCGCACGACGAAACTGAATTTTTTTCTTTTTCATGAAGAAGATAATCATTCTAAGGCAAATTCAGTGGAAATAAGGAACAAAAGATAACACAGGAAATAAAATTACACAAGCTCCTCATGCCCTCAGTTAATCTTCATCTTTCATGTTTATAAACTCGTAAGAAAAGCATAGTTGTTCTGACATCGAGCAAGCACTATTTAAATCCTTATGAGACCCTAATTTCTACAACTCTCCAAAGTAACTGAATCTATGGCCCAAAGAATGTGCAATGGTATTGATTTAATTAAATTTTGTAAGATCGTAATTTCAAGCTAGTAAAGCATCAACATTCTTCAGTTTCTTGTAAATTTTTAGTGCTTTGATGACTTATTGGCACAGTCTAATTTAAGCACAACCCTACCAACAACAGTGAGCTTTCTCGAAAATGCATAAAACCCCAAATCCATGTATGTCTTTATTTCCTTCATTACTGTTAACAGATAAGTGTTTACTCTACTGTTGCTAGCTGGATGACCTTCTGAAGAGCCTACAATGTATGTATGCCTATGTAAGCCTATGTATGCACATATCTGCCCAGTTTTACATTTAACTGAAAAATGAACAGCAGTTAAGAATTCATTTAAAATTATTCACTTCCTCAAGAAACACAAGATAGATCCACTCACTTCAGCCCAGATTCAAGATTGAAGACATTGGGACTAAACACATGTTTAAAGTTAATGTGTGTTGACTACGTAGTCTGGGCCACAAATCTTAACTCTGGTTTTCTGGCTTTCTATCTGAAAACCTTTCCATTTTGATCTAAAATTATGCAGCCAGATAAGTCTGAACAAAATATGAGAGAAAATGTAGAATTCTAGACAGAGGAAAGGGAACTAAATTAATGATTGAAAGTTTTTTAACATGTTCCAGAAACAAATCAAAGTATCAATTAATTTTAAAAAAAGGTTCACTTACACAGACAGCTTTTACTAAAATCCAGATATGTAAATGTAGTTGCTAATTTTTATTTCTTTCTAGAGGGATGGGTATGCATGACACTTCATTGAAATGAGCACATCTGAGACAGCACTCCACTTCCTAAAATTCACAGTTTTGATACACAGTCTGCGATCCTATAAGGGACAACTTGGAAAGAGGAGAACAGATTACAATTCAGTCTCCAAGTGAGAAAGTATGGTTTGCAGCAAGTACACCCTTTTAACCTGAATATGTGTCTGGTGGCTAATACATGGTGCGCGGATTGCTAGCGTTTATCAAATGTAATCTGTGTTGCCTTTACCAGCTGTAAAGCACAGAGAGATGTTCTTAGTGAAAACCTCCTCTATTGCTGTGCCCTCTTCCTACTTTCTGACTTGAACAAAGTGAAGACAGGGCTCAGGGAAGTGAAATAAGTGAAATTCCTTAGCATATGTCTCAAGAAGATGGTCTGCCTAACATCTGCTCTGACTTCAGGCAGGCTGGAATCCTTCGCCAGCAGAAAGTTCCTGGCACAGGAACTGCAATGGATTTTATATCCTTTGACTCCCAGCCCCTGATGAAGAAGCAATGCACGAGTTTACACACAGCTAGTTTCAGAGAAGACCCAGTTTCTTAAGCCATAGAGGGGCTCAGATAAGAAGAAAACAGTTAGGAATTTTAGACTTGTCTAGGACCTGGCAAAGTGCTAAGAGGCAGTTGGTGACTCTGAAGCATAGACCCGGTGATTTACAGCTCATGCCAATGGCAGTAACTTCGTGCTGCCTAGTAATGCCAGGCTGGGACACTGATTTGCACTGTTCAGAATGCCTTTATTCACAGGACACTGGTTACCTTATGAGAAACAATAAAATTGAAGCCTGGACAGTTTTAACGTTCTCCACTCCCACCTGGGTATCTACCACAAAAACACATCACAGTTCAGAGACAGCCTGGTCACCAGTTCAGAAACTGCACTGGTTGGGAAGTGTGTTGTTCTTTTTATACCTTACATACGTGCTTACAGGAAGGGAAAGCCAGGTGTCTCTCTCCGACAGGCACTGCCAGAGTCGTTCATGCAAAGACATCTGCACCTCGGCTCTGATGCAGCCCAGGTCCATCTGCGTTCTGTTGTCTGCCCCACAAACCCCAGCAGTGCATGCAGGTATAAACCATAGGCACAGGCAGTGGTTTCTTTGCTGCCTTTCCTTACCCTGCATCAGATACTAAGAGCAGAAAGGCTCCGAGAGGAGCCAGGAGCATTTTGGCCAGTCTTGTGGTGGTGTGAGAGCCATTCTTTGCTACAAAATTGGTCCCATGTTGTCACTGTGTATTAGTCTTGCTTTGACTGCTTTTCCTTGCAGGTACTGCTCCTGTTATCAGTATACACATTTGCCCGCTATGTTCCAGCAATGGGCACCTACTTGTTAGCGCAGGGCTGTCTCCTTAAGTGACCAAGTGAAGATCTTGACAGGTATAACCTCACTTTCTCAAACACTTGTCCAACGATAGCAAAATGAAATGACAAGTGATCCTTTCAGCACATAATGGCAATAAAATCAGAAGGTTTTGGAGCAGATGCCATCAGATTAGCATTCCCTCCTCTGTGTGAAGAAGCCCGTTGCTTCAGCAAAGTTGCCTGTGTGCTACATGGCACTTTTGCTGATCCACAGTGATTGCACGTTGCTCTCCAGCAGCTCTACCACTGCTGGTGATGCTGCTGCTGTATTTTGTGGCTGCTTCAGACTACCTTACAGTCTCCTGACTTCTCTGCCCTTAATATCACAGCAGGGCCTGATTCATCCCTGCTCTTGCTTGGCATGTCAGCTGTGTATCCAGACTGAACGAATGACTGAGGCACTATTTAATTCCAAATGCACCACAGTATTTCAGATATATTTAGAGGCTTAATGAAATAACAGTGTTCAAGAACAGTATGTTAGGAGAATCAGTGTATTTAAACGAAGCTGTTTCCCCACTGACTTTCTAAAGGTTTGCCTATATGGCAAAACACCTGAACAAGCTCCAGGTGCGCTGTGTGCGTAACAAGCTCACAGAAACCTACCAGCTTAGGTCCCAGAAGCAAAACAGCCGTGTCAGTTCAGTGATACATCATATATCAGTAGTTAGCCCTCAGTGGAGATGGAGCACATGATTTATGAGGAGAGGCTGAAACAGCAGGGTTTGTTCAGTGTGAAGAAGAGAGGGCTTATTGCTGGTTTTAGCTAACATCTAAAAGAAGGATGTAGAGAGCCTGAAGGTGCACAGTGATGGGACAAGATGCAACGCACAAAATCTGCAACAAGGGAAATTCACATTACGTATTAGGGGAAAAAAAAAGCCACAGTGAGCATGGTCAGTGGAACGGGTTTCCCAGAGGGGCTGTGGAGTCTCCATCCTCAGAGATGCTTAAAAAACAACTAATCAGGGCCTGAGCAGCCTGATGTAACTTTGAAGCTGGACTTGCACTTGCTGTGCTGAGAGCAATAGGTGGAAGCAGTTACGGGCAGAGATCTTTTACTCTTTAAATTGTGTGATTACTCTAAGTTGAAATGACAGAGCTGTCTGACTCCCAGAACCCAAGTTAATTACCTGATGTGTTTCTGCTAAACACTGCATTGTACCCTGCAAAATGTTCAGTAATTCCCATGAGATCCAATATAAAACCATACTGGTACAAAAAATGTGGCAACAAAAGAGACCTCCTTTCCCGTAATTAAAGGTAGACTGGCCAAGCTGACCCTGAGATTTGGGAGTTTGGAAAAGGAGTCTACTTCTGGTTGTTTAGAGAATGGATATTCTTCTTGGCCCCTGACATCACCTCAAAGATCTGTCCAAAACATTGTGCAAGGGACACTCAGCAAAAGGAACTCCGATTTGCTGGCAGACCCCCGCCCTGCTCTGCAGATTAGCCCAGGGCAAAAAGCAGAGGGAGAAGGGGCCTCTGAAGAGGCTGCGGATGTGACTCTCGAGTTAACAGAGGGACAGACCAGACTGGGGGCAATTTAGGGGAGGGTTACTGAGAACTTCAGATACTGGTTGGTTAAAAATTTCCTCCAAATACCAGAAGAACTAGTTTTCCCTCAGGGCTGCTGGTGCACATGTGAGAAATGATGCAATGGCTAATTACAAACATTAGCATTCGCTCCAAATACAACTGGTTTTCAAGATACTAAAAAAAAATTAAAAAGAGGAAAGAAAAACTGCCCAAAAAGAACTCGAACACTGTTTTAGAGTTATCATCATCACAAAATATCTGACAAAACTTCCCAATCTGTCAAATGTTCATTGCCTTCAGGAATCTGCAGAACTGTGTTAAGTCTTTAAGAGCATCCGTGAGCTACTGGAAGCTAGACCTCCTTCCAGCAGCAGACTCCGGAAAAAACATACATCTGTGCAGGACCCATCCAGATACACACGCAGAAACTCTCTAGTTGTGCCTCTAGTTCCATGTCTGGTAGATGTGCTATTTTAGATTTTTTTTTTTTTTGTCATTACAACTCCTACGTGAATTAAATTTACTTCAAATAATGCAAATATTAATACATTGGTGGGAAGATTTCCAGCACTTCTTCTTTGTTTAGAAGTATGAATCCCTGAGTATGATTCTGAGGAAGGCTAACGTGATGTAAATAAAGACTAATCTCAATGATTTAGCTAGGTATCTACCTGTGCAAAACAACTGAAAATAAGATCAGAAACTGCATCAGTAACTCTCAGTTGTAATACCTAAAACCTGACTAAAAAATCTGTAATCACTAGCCGCATTGAGCCAAGTCTCAATGACATCTAAAGTCTTCAACGCGATGAGAGTTTCTCTGTGTGTGACAAAATCTCTGGTTGCCTGGGAGATTTCCCTGAAAAATTACATCCAAAATTGCCCTCTTCTTTTGCAAAGCTCGAAGGGGATTGTGGAGGATGACTGTTGTGGGCTGGGAGTTGGACTGATTTGTTTTAATGAACACCAGAAAAAGTTTACAAGAAACAGAAAGAACAGGATTTTTTTTTTTTTAGAGGACAGAATTAAAGAAAACTAACAGCAGCCTTCCACGATTTCTAGGAAACAAGATTAGTATTATTACAGTAATTAAAACTTAGCCCAGGGCAATGAAAGGATGCTGAGCTATTCAGTTGGGCGGTTATCACTTCAGAATGTGCAGTTAACACATGTGCCCCTTAGACTGTTCTATTTATTGTTTTTGTTCCATGCACTACAAACAAGGATTATAGGTCACATAGAAACTAAGTATTCAGCAAGGTATTTGATGAGTTAAAGAATGGTAGATAACAGTTCCCTTATTTTTTTCCGGTCTCAGTTTCGGTCTGTGAACGGAAGTCCTGTGCCNACTAACAGCAGCCTTCCACGATTTCTAGGAAACAAGATTAGTATTATTACAGTAATTAAAACTTAGCCCAGGGCAATGAAAGGATGCTGAGCTATTCAGTTGGGCGGTTATCACTTCAGAATGTGCAGTTAACACATGTGCCCCTTAGACTGTTCTATTTATTGTTTTTGTTCCATGCACTACAAACAAGGATTATAGGTCACATAGAAACTAAGGTATTTGATGAGTTAAGGAATGGTAGATAACAGTTCCCTTCTTTTTTTCCTGTCTCAGTTTCGGTCTGTGAACGGAAGTCCTGTGCACTTTTTGACAAATCCTGTACGCTTCTTAGCAAAGTAAGGAAACAACAAGTGTTTGATTGCATGGTAAAGGAATAGACCTTTCTTCATCAAGGAAAACAGCTGAAGGATGTGAAGCACATCAGATCCATCCAGGTTATTAGCATTTCTTTGTTGTCCTTTGTTTCATTGTTGTATTAATGAAGAATTCTATAAGGTAGAAAAAGGGGGTTTTTTTCTTCATTCTACCCTCTTTCACATTATGGCTGTTTTAACGGTGATTACCAGATTCAGACCTAATAAAGTTTCAATTTACAGAGGTTATTTCTGACTTTAATGTGCATTCTCAGCGTGATACTGTCACTGTCTTACACGAAATTATGATTCACCCAAGCTTAGGAAATTACGTAGCGGGAACTGACTGCAGAAATATCTTCATGTACTGATGGGCCAATATAAGACTGAAAGCATATCTGACATTACACAAAGGCAGACAAGCAGCAGAGGAGAAAAATCTGAATGTAACACCGTAAACGTTATTGCACTGTAATGCTAAGTATTGGAGCTTAATGCAAGGCTGAAAACCGAGTTATTCCTTCCCACAGGGTTCCTCTGTAGCCCTTGCTGAACCTTTTTAACTTCTACTCCTTCTGAGACCCCCTTTTGCATCAGCCAGAAGTTCTGAGGCCAGAAGGGATTCTGTCTAAGGAGTACTGCTCCACTCTTTCCCATTAAACGTGGCTAAGCCGTAGAGGGTGGGTGGAGGAGCTCAGTGACGGACAAGAAAAGAAAGGAAAAGAGAAACACTGAGAGGGAGATTCTCAATCAATCAAGAGGAGGGATACTTAACAGCTTGGCCTTCAACCATTACACAACATACTTTCAAAAAGGCAGAGCAGGTCAGAGTCCCAGACTGAGACTAACAAACAGCTATTGATTGTGATTGCCCCTTAAAGACCATCTTGAAGACAATGCATTGTTCCCTTTTAAGTGTTAAATAGATCTGCTTATGTTGTTACAAGTACTTTAAATTTTGAGACAGAGATCGAGATCGCATTGTTAACAGATGCCCATTATACAAAGACAACTGCAAAAGCAAATAAAAGCAACTCTTGTCTTTTGTTTTAATGAAGATAAGAGACTAACAGCTAAACTGCATTTTCTGGACGGGTAAATATTTTCTCCTCAAAAGACCAATGAAAACGTATTTGCCCTCTCTCTTCTAAGCCCAGAAAACTGTCTTGCGTAACAGAAACTGGGAACGTCAAAACGAAGGGTGTTTTTTTCTCTTAGTTGCCCTTTAAGTGTTTTTAAGATCACTACAGAAATAGGAACTCCCACCCTCTGACTACCCATTCTCCACTGGACATGAAGGTGGAGCTGGAAAGCAATGCACAAATGACTCTTAAAAAAAAATTATATCTTTTTGACAGCTGTCTGAGGAAGCCCATAAAACACTCCAGCTTCCAGTGAGGTTCTTCCACTGATGCTATCCAGAGGTTGCTATCCCGCAGGTGGACCTCATCCTCCTGGATCTCAGTACTCACTGATTCCCCATCTTCCATTTGGGAGCATAAAGCTATAGGGGATAGCTGTTTGCAGGGAAAATCAAGCCTGCCTAGGAGGAACGGACTGAACCAACCTCTTTGCCATTTCCAGGACTAATTAACTTTTCAGAAAGTTTTAATATTTCCACTTAAAATTTTGTTTTAACCATTCAAATACAGAAAAAGTTTGGGGTTTCAGCAGACAAAGGCAATAGGCTGCTTCTCAGTGTATATGTTAACACAAACCACTATTTTTTTTATTGTCATTGTTTTAATGTCATACTAGTACTCTCCTAACTAGTAGAGGACCTATTCTCCTCTCTTACAATGACACAACTGTAAAGATCAGGAGCATATTTAATCTTGCTTCTTTTCTCTTTTTCCTATATGAGAAGGGAGAGAGAGATCCTGGAAGTTTCTCAGTTATGGTGGGGGACAGGTAAATAAACTAGTGGAAAACTAGTGAAAACAGTAAAGTAAAAGGACTAGATTAGCCACCCTTTTTATTTCACGCATAATCATATGCACTGCAGAGAGGCAATAAGACCTACTCTTCTTAAGAGAAGAGGAGTTTATAACAACATGTGGGCAGCAGAATGGCTTCCCCTAATCCATTTTTGAATGACTCAAAAATAAAAATGGAAACTGCCTCTAGTAATAGAAACTGTGGATGGGTGAAGGGAGTGTAGTGGATAGAGGAAATCTCACAAGACCATGGACTTTGAAAAGACATTTCATTTTATCAAATAACTAGTAATGGATAGAAAAGGAGAAACCAGTGAAACTCAGCAAGCAGCCTAGAATTAGTCAGTGAACATTGTGCTTGTGTTACAAGGACAAATTTTGTAGCTTCACTTTGATCCACGCCTTTAGCGAGTGCAGAAAGAAATGACAGCATTGCATTCAGTACCTAACACGCCAACACGAGGCTTCCAGCTTTGAAGCCCCATGGTTTGCAAGCTATGATCAGATCTCATGCATGAGGTGCTAGATGAGATTGTCTTATGGCAGAGCAGCTCCATCAGAGAGTAAAAACATCTCTGACCCACAAGTGCAGGGGTGTCAAAACCCAGGTAAAAGGAGCAGGAAAAGTCTCTCCTGCACAAGGAACAGCAAGGTGAGGAGGCAGGGACAAGAAACCTGTGGCCAGCTGTCCAACAATGGCATTGTTTCATTACACCACGAACTGCAAGATCTGATACTTCTGCAAAACATGCATTACCACTGTGAAATGCAGTACCACTGACACAGTGTACCTCTCCATAGTGTTACACATCTGCTCGTGCACTCAGTAAGTTGTATGTGGTATGATAATGCAACCCTGCTCTACATCGAAGTGCACAGCAGNACACCACGAACTGCAAGATCTGATACTTCTGCAAAACATGCATTACCACTGTGAAATGCAGTACCTCTGACACTGTGTACCTCTCCATAGTGTTACACATCTGCTCGTGCACTCAGTAAGTTGTATGTGGTATCATGCAACCCTGCTCTACATCGAAGTGCACAGCAATGAAATGGCAGTGGACATCCACCTCTGGCAGACTCTGTCTCACAGCTGGAAACCTACCTAAAGAGCAGCATGTGGGTTTGGTGTGTTTAGAATAATTTCTTTCGGTATTGCTATCGGTTGGCCAGTTAACTGAGTGTCAGGGGGAAGGCTGAGGTTTGAGCTGATGAGCCTCGAGGGTAATGGCAAAGGTTTTGAATTTTTCAGAAGGAAAACTTAGCAGACTGTTCTTCACAAAAACAAGCTCACTAGAGGGTGTGCTCCATCTCACAGTGCTAAACAAAAGAAGACTTGCAATCTGCTGCACATGCTACACAGAGGATTTTTTTTAATGCCGAAAGTTTAACAGCTGGTAGATGGTATAGTTTACACTCTCCCACAAACACACTGGCTTGGTTCATCTCTGTGCCTTAGATATGTGAAACTTAGATGCTTGTTTAAGATTTTTGCCAGGATTACTGCTATATTCTGGGAGAAAAAGATGTGCCTTCAAAGAGCTATTCCTTCCTTTTTGTAGGATAGATTTAGGTCAAACACAAATCTAGGCGTCCAAAGGTATGTGAGGGGCCCCCACTGGGAGTTTGATGTTCCCTACATCAAATCAAAAGTGATTGAAGGTTCTTCTGTGAAATCTGTAAGTTACTTAGATGTGGTATGATTGCCTTCAAATTGTGTTTGATAAACAAGGAATATGCACTAGATTAAATAGTTGCACATCTCATTAATCTAGATCCACTGAAAAAACACCTGAAACCATAGTTTTTCTTTTGTTAACAATTTTCCTTGATGAAGGTATATCCTTATGCATTCAGGTTGCCTGCACAGTGCCACTACAACCTGTCAGCTCATGTAGTCGCACAATGGTTTTAGACATTTGTCAGAAAATCAAACACAAACACAGTTTATCTTCACAGCCAGCTATTAAGAGTTCTTTGAAATACTACTGCAGGGTTCACAATGATAGCAACTAGAGACGGAAATAACACGTTTCATTAGGGAGTGTTTAACAACTTCCCAAATGCAGTCTATTCAGTTTTTTTACCCAGCTGCAAAAAAGGCAGCTGAATCATCCTGTGGATCTCGTGTTCCAAGCTGTGAATGCATGAAGTTGTGCACGGACACCCTAGCTACAGTAGTTGTAGCCCATACAGCCATTAGCATGACATTAAACTGTGTCCACAACCGACTGCCACAGAAACTCAAAAAAGAAAGAAGCGAAGTTAAAGTATTGATGATGAATTATCTGCTCAGTCTCCCTCCATGCTAAACAGGTACAGCCAAGCAGATTGCACTCGTAATGTACCATTATCTGACTAAAGTGCTTTTTTTAAAAAAAAAAAATTTACTTCACGTACTGTTGTTGCCGTATATATTCACTGTTACGTTGATGAAGTCAGTGGTCATTTCTTTTCCCCATGAATAAATTTATTCCTGTTGCATGGTAACGAATATTATCATAGAAATGTATTATCAAGGACTGTAGAAAATGAATGTAATGAATGAACTTTCATTTTAAAAGTCATTGTCCAGGGAATTGTTCAATCATTTGTCCTTATACTTGCCTAATTCTTCTCAGAGCAGGGATCTATCCTGGAAAAAAATGTTAAAAATCTAAAGGTGCCCAGATCCAAACCACCTCATTCTCTAGGTCAAAGGGATCTGCATGCAGTCGTGTTGCATACAACACAAACCCTAGGAAAGAATCCTGAAGAAAATTGCTGGCAGACCCACAACAGTAACACTCGAGCAAGAGAAAAGAGATGGGGTGACTTCTACACAAGTGTGTACTCTTTTACTGTGAAAGCAACTGGTGTTTTACAGTGCCAATGCCTCCCACTGACACCTTGGACACGTGTCAACAGCAGAGATGCATTTTGCCGAAGGTAATGTGCAGATCTGAGTTAGCTGAGATGATAAGCTAGTAGAATTCTCTAACTAGCAGAAACATAACTTGCAAAATCCCCCTTTAATAACCGTTTCAAGAAACTGTGTATCATTACCTACAGGGCTTGTTGAAGTGTCTCAGCACAACACAAGGTGACAGCTACTAACCTCTAAAAGATGATGTTTTAGAGTTTGGTTCTGGATAAATACGTAGAAACAACGTAAAAACCGTGCAAGCATTTACACATACGCATGATCAGTGAACATCTGTCTAATTCAGATGAAGTCAGCTGTCTGAATGTACATGAAATTGTGAAAACTCTCACAGATCCCTACCGCAAAATAAAAGTCTACAATTTTAAAACATGCATTTAAAAAACAAGCTCTCCCAGCTAAATGAAATATAACCTTTAGAAAGACTTACTAATATTGAAAGTTTTCATTACGTTTTTCAGTGCCTTTTATCACATTTCTTTCTCCCAGTTTGTCTTACTAAAAAGACAATTTTAAGAAAAGAAATCTTGCTTAGTGCTTCCAAGCTTTTATAAAAGAAAAAAACCACAAAGTTTTATTAAGAGCTGATGGAAGAAAGCCAGCATAGTTGACAAATCTCTATCGACTTGAACATTAGGATAAACTAAGTTATTTGGAATCCTTAACTTCCAAGATAACTTCTACTAAACTACTGGCAAGAATCAGTGCCTTTTTACTTCCAAAATCAGAAATGAGCTTTCATCCATCCTCAGTACAAAAATTACTGTCCGACTTCTTTGCTGCAACATTCAGCAGCAAACTGAATGCTGCAAGCTGTTAAACACTACCACAGCCACTAACACAACAGCGTTCAGTGCATGCAACAAACTTGAGGCAGATACTCACAGGTAGCAGTGTTTCTCCAGGAGACTGAACACGAGATCATACTAGAACAAAAGGAATAATGAATGTCACTGACCCAGTAATCTCTGGTTTAAAAGGCTGGCAGAAGAAGAAATCCAATGAGTGGGCGAGAGAGAGAAAGACGGAGGGGGGGG
>VZSC01016555.1:120686-164142 GCA_013398225.1 Steatornis caripensis | reverse complement strand
GGGGGGGGGGGGGGGGGGGGGGGGGGGGGGGGGGGGGGGGGGGGGGGGGGGGGGGGGGGGGGGGGGGGGGGGGGGGGGGGGGGGGGGGGGGGGTGGTGGTTAGGGAGAGAGAAAGAGAGATGAAATTCCAGTCTTTCTGGTCAGCTTGCCTGTAGTTTTCCCCGCACTAAAAATCCACAATAAACACTCTTTGCTTGCAAGACTGCTCCTGACTGCAAAGTCCCAGAGTACAAAAACTTTCGGCTCCCTATGATTAGGGCATTCTGAGATGCCTTGGAGTGTTTACACTTAGCAATCCTTCTCTGGCAGCTAGCCCCAGATCTTCCTTTCCCCTTCTGCTAGTTAAGGCTGTTGGGACTAAAAACTGAGCTCGTGTTAATAAGGTTTGCTCATTTTTTCTCCCCACTTCTGCTACTTTTACTTCTTTCACCACCACCACCCACACACACAAAAAAATTCATAGACAAAGAGGTGACCTAAAACCTTTTCAGATTAATCCATTTCCCCTACAAGAAGGGAAAAATATTTATTGAAATACGGACATGATTAATTTCTTCCATAAAATAGTAGCAAAGCAGGTTTGGTCTTACTTCAAGGTCACTGATGAAATTAAAACCAAGTGAATGATCAATTTAATAGTAATGCATATTGCCTACTTGTGATACTTTTTACAAGCTGAAATACTCAGTTGACTGCTGTTCAAAATCCTGTTGTGTGTTAAAGTATGAAGTATTTGAATTAACATACATTCATTTTACTGACTAACTGCATTTGCAACAAAGGGAAATACAGGAGTATTCAATTTTTTTTTTCCAGTAAGAACAGAGGAAAGAGGAAGGGTTTAGACCAAATCCCACAAATTATTTGATACCTTGTAGAATTCATGATGTGTTTCCAGCCTTCTGTCACAAGATTCACATCAGATTTGCAGATTTGACTGGCTGGTAGGGGTCTAAGTAAAATTTGCTACCACACAGTGGCTCGTTGGTGCATCCTGAGAAGTAAACCTGACAGCCCACATTTTCAGAGCACAGAGGTGGTATTGCAAAGTCGCAATACAGGGACAGAACTACCCGGGACAGAACAATGTGCCCCCTCCTCAGCACAGAGACCAAAAGCACTTTTAAGCGTAGGGGAGGAACAGATTTTCAGCCCAGCCACTGGGCATTGTTACATGAGGGTCAGCGAGGGGAGGGAAGAGCTACGGACTCGCAGGTTCTCTGTATAAGCAGGGGCCAAATGCAGCGTGACTGTAACTCTGTAGCATGTTGCCTCTCCTTACCCCTTTTTGAACAAGCAAGCTGACTTTGGCCCCCATATGGAAACAAAACCACACTGTAAAAATGCAAAACTGAAGTCAATAGTATGAAAGGAAAGAACCAGCAGATGTTCCTGTGGCATGACTTAAAGGCAGATGAAGAAAACAGATGACTGTTAAAAATCAACATTAACTCAGAGCTACCCCATATGTAATATGACACAATCCAGGCTGTATTTGCTTACGAAAAAACACCAGAAAAAAAAAAATCTTGGGGTACAATACTAGTATCAGAGTGGTATCCTATCCTGGATTTCAGACCTGTAATAATCCTCAGATTTTATCAAGTTTCAGAAAAACTTGGAAGGAGTTGTCTGTGGTCTGGTTAGAATCATCTAGGTAACCGTACTTACAGGCTGATGAAAAAAGCGGTGGCTTATTTTAAAGTGTAATGCCTCTGACCCGTTAATCCATAACATAATTGCAGAAGCTCTTTTCAAACAAGTTTGATTACTCCAGCAATGACCTTGACATCTTGTTTCTTATTGTACTCCTTAACTACAATTAACTTTTGCAATCTGTCAAGGTCACATTATCTAAAGGATAGACTAAAATTACCAAAGCTTTTACTGAGAAATGCCAGAGCACTGAAGAGAAGACATGCATTTTGTTCACATACTCACTCTTTTTATTTCAACATTTGTCCATACAGGAAAGGGAATAGTTTGGTTTCCTGTGAATGAAACATAAGCATGGTATATATTCCTTCTTAATTACTAGCTAAAATCTGTTGATAGCTAAAAGACTGTTGATAGGAAGGTAATCAGTCAACTGTTTTCTGTAAGTTTTCTTCAACAAAATGTAGTCATAAGCAGTCCCTTTCTTTCCAGGCTTTTATTTGGGAAGCAAAAACACCTGTACCTGAGGCACAGGCCAGAACACCCCGCCCCCCGCCCCATACCCACACACCCCCTGCACTGCTCCTCTACCATCTCTTCTCTTTCATTTCAACTTGCATTGACAAGCAATGGCCTGAACTGCACGTTGTCTATTGCCTGCACATTCACTCAACACTCCTGTAAGGAGGATGAGGTTCTCAAAGTAGCAAAAGACTCGTGCTCATCCCAAACCTGAAGGCTGTATGCAGGAAAATCTGCTGAACTGTGGGAGAAAAAAGATACAATTATTTCCCAGTTATTTACTACATGGCAGAAGTTTTATTCTGTGAGTGACAGTACCCGTCTGCAGCAGTCCACTCTTCAGTCTGTAATGCAGGCTGCGGAGAATAGGGTGAATGAGCATGTTTAAAAGGGGAGGTATGAAATCTACCTTCTTCTCCTCCCCCAGCCTACGTATACTTTGTCCATAAAGATTCACTGTCCTCCTGGCTTCCACAAATGTGGTCAGGCCTCTGCGTGCACTAAGTCACGCTCTTCCTAAACATAAAAATGCAACATCAGCAACACAAGGCCAGACAGTGAACAGGAAAATAAGGGTAGATATGTTGGCAAAGAGCTGATCCTGCAAGGGGCTGCCAATCCGCTAGGCTTGCATGGAGACTTGCCTAGTGGCTCCCACAATCAAGTTCCAAAGAACATTATAATCATGTTCATACCATTAAGAAAACAGCACACTTCCTGTTGAAGAAACAAGGATAACCTGGGACTGCTGCATGCTTGTGGCCGGAGTTACCGGCTGGGGCTTATTCGCAGCACTGTGCATCACCACCACAACTAGGAGGGTAATGCTGCTGCTGCTCCAGCTTCTTGTCTTCACCCAAAACAACCCAGAGTATACAAGCAAGAAGTTAATAATGAAATTCTCAATGAAACAGTCTGCTAGTTATTTCCTCTCTTTATCCAAAAGTATTTTCTGGAGCATTACCAAGCAAGTACTATATAAGACACTCCTTTGAGTTCTCTCATAGGAGACTGAATATCTGTTGGTTATCAGGTACAGCCAAGCAAGAAACATGCTCAGTTTTCACCGTACAAAGCAATTAATGTGTACAAAACAACAGAGGAGATGGTCCTTGCGCAGGGACTACATCCATTTCCTCTTTCACTTCTAAGGCACTGAAAAGCCTCATCCAAGACCAAAATACCAGAAAAAGCTTCTCTGCTTTGTTAAACCCTCAATCACCCACACTCACCCAGCAGCAGTGATGCTCTGGAAGGCTTGCTGCAGTAGTAAACTACATAGAGAGAGAGATCCCTACTCAGAGAAATTACAGCCTGCAGACTCCTTGTAACATGTGTCCTACATAGCCTCCTAGTTTGGAACGTAGTCCTGGGTGGGTTTGGTGACTTTCATAAAGAACCCAATAGTTTGTCACCTGGCAGTCAGAAGATTTAGATGACACCTACTCCCTTAAAAGCATGCACATGCAAGAAAACAACACTTGAGATTTGGCAGTACAGCTGCGTGAGTGAAGAACATTGGTTTTGGCTGTATCCCACAAAACCATTCTTGTCCTTGTAAGAGAAAAAGACTGGAAATTACATTTTATCACTGCTACTGAATTTTATGTGACGTAGGTTTAACTCTCCCTGTAATCAACAATAGGAATGTCAAGAGACACTCCAAACAGTGTGGCAAAGGTTCCTACACTGATGAGTCCAAAATAATCAGGCATTGCACTGTTGATGTTTCTTTACTGATAAGTATCAGAAGACATGCTTTTCAAAGGACTATTGTCATAGAAACTTGCCAGCGTTTTAAAGAATCTCTCAGAGGCCTAACCTTTAGGGAGATATTTCCAGCTCCAGTGACAAACAATTGACCTCTTAATTTATGAACCATGACATTGCTGTGTTGTCTGGGAAAAAAGAAGCTACGATCTAAAGGCAGTTTTAACCTGCATACACTTCCACTAAATTGATAGGAAGATAAGCCGTTCATCTTCAGGGAATCAGGGGCGTCACCCAGATCCAATCCACTGATGACAGCCACTTACTGAACACAAGGAAGTCTGTATTTACCATACTGCAAAGCCTCAAGCCAGCAGAAAAATTGCTGTTGTTTACTTTAGATTGCATTTAGAGGTTTAGTTTGGGTTAAATAGTAGGGAGAGTCTCTCCACAAGCACAGACACCCTTCAACTTACTTCTAACAGGTAATGAACGCGGCAGAGACATGCCAGCATGTCAAAATGCACGCCAGATTGAGCGTAACATCCAAAGTGAGAAAATCTGGGTACTGGTTTCAGCTCAAAAGCTTTAGCCCAGCTTCCCAGAAGGCATTTTTTGTCTCAGTTTTCCTATAAAACGAAAACTCTATTCACCTCAGTCATGTTAAATGACCTTGCGCACGATCCACCAATGCCCAAGTTGTATCGAAGCTATTTGAAAGCATGATCGCTTTTGAAGAGTCAAGGCATATGCCTGTAAAACACTAAGATTCTTGACTGGAACACACTATTATACAGAACAACAATGCTATTTATTTCACATCTCATGGGAAATGGTTTATTTCTGTTTACTAAATTGATCTTTAAAATAGTGCAGTCTTTTGATTAAAAAAGCGTAGTCTTTTGTCAAAGAAGAAGGAAAGAGATGAGGTGCTGGTTTTATTTTACAGAAAACAAAAGGTATTTTTTAAAAAAAGCTGGAAATCTAGATTAAACATTCTTTAGGCAATGCCAGCATTTCAACAAAATCTGACTTATACCTGCAAAGTCTTCCTCTCCCAAACTGTCTATAGCTGTGTCCTTAACATCTGAGATTATTACAGGAAGCCTGGTACAGCACATAACTTCTCTACAGTAAGACCTGTGTCATCAAATGAGGACACATCACTTCTGTGTGCAGGCACAACTAACATTTCTCCTCATTTGGTGCAGTTAGGCTCATTAGGAGCTCCTTCTGTATTTGCTTAAAATCACAGAATCACAGAAAGTTTTGGGGTGGAAGGGACCTTCGAAGATCATCTAGTCCAACTCAATATTAACTGCAGTAATGTAAATGTTCATTAAGAGGGTGAAGTCTCACAGGCAGTCACTGTAATAGAGTCTACTACAGCAATGCAAATTTGAAAACGTTGCCTTTGCTTCTGCATAAGAAAAATGGAGCACAGCTCTATAATGGTGCCCTGCAGGCAAGACGGCTGGGAATTGTGATCACTCATTACTTATTCAAATACAATAGAAAAGAGCATGAGGAATAAAAATCAAGTACATGCTGAATTATAGTCAGTAACTGACATAATTTTTTAAAATCTTCTCTATTTTTAGTAATTGCAACTCAATATATGCACTATGTGTTTGTGAAAAAATGTTATCTGATATTTCAATTAAAAGCAAGCAAAGATTTGGTCACAGATGATAAATAAAAGGAAATAACTATTAACTGAGCCTCATGTAATGTCAATCAATGAGTCTAAAAATGATCCACTTCAGATTTGGATACAACTCCAGGAAGTAAAGCCATGTATTGCAATGCAATAAGTGTTAGTGTTAGTGTTAGAGTCTTTATTATTCTCACACAACTTTTAAAGAAATTACTCTAATACATTAATGTCTTACATGCAGCAGAGCTGTCAGGAGATCAACCACACTGTGTGACTGCCAACTATTTCACTGGAAAATACATGCAGAGTATGTGTAACAGTAAAACCCTTCATCACAAAGACAAAACGTTCAAGTTTTTGACTGAAGAAGAGGCATTAAACATAAAGTTAAGAGTTGCATTCTGGAAAATCAAACAAACTAAAAGCCCTACAACAAGGCAGCACAAACCCATTTGCTTTGTGTTAAGCAGATCCAAAAATCTGAACATTGCCCAAAATGAAAGTTTGAGACAAAGGTGAGCAGCATTTTCAGTAAAATTACTAGTTTCATTGAAAAATCCGTACTTGATGCTGTTGTATTTATTTTTAAACAGTTTGATTTTTTTTCAAAGTTCTTTGAATCTTGGGCTAGACCCTCAGTCGTTGCAGAGGAACAGTGAACGACATCTTTAAGGACTTCAGCATCTTGGCAGCCCCTGCAGTCCTTGGCCTCAACACACCCAGAACGCATCACCACTTCTAAGGTTTCTTCAAACTATACAGCCATAAGCATCAGCATACATACTGCAAATCATAAAAACACTTCCTCACAGCCATGGCTTTCTTTTCAGACACGTGAGAGGTACTAGGCACAGCTGGCCTTGCTCGACAGCAGTTGAGCCCTCTTTCCATGCCCTCCAGCGCAGCCTCACTGCCACTGGGGTCATGAGACTATGTGACCATCAGAGGTGGCCTGTCCCTCATTGGATCAGGATAGGATACATAACACACATAACATACACAGGATACATGACATACATAACAACGTGGTAGGAAGAGGAACTCAGGCTACAACTGTTCTGGCAGACCATCTTCTGCAGCGTTACAAGGCGTGCTTGCATGCTTAAGCTTCATCACAGAATTTCAATTCTAGAAATTGTAGTTATGAATATTTGTACTTGTGCTTCCAGCATCTATAAAGGATCCATTGATTCTTCCCATTTCCCTTCCAGGCTGCTGCCATGAACTGCTTATCTAGGTCAAAAAGATAGAGGTTGGGTTTTTCAAATCTTCAGGTAGCACAGTATGAAATGGTTGGCAGCAGCCAAGATGACCATCAGCATTTCTGACTTTTGAGGGCAGGAACAGTCTGGTCTGCCACACAGTTGTCACACATGAGGCCCAGGATGAACCCTTTTCCATCTTCCTGAGACAACCGCTATGCTCACAGAGGGCATAGACAGGTCTTGAGCAACACAAAAATAATGAATTTGCCACTGATGGAGACAGGAACTTAAGTCACTGGAGAAACAGCAATGACCCCATAACAGGGGAAATAATTATATTCCAGCTTGTGAAGAGCTGGCCTATTCTTTAATGTACCTAACAAGGGATAGATAGAAAAAGAACTTTTTTTCACATCAAGAAGTGCAGGAGAGAAAGGGTAAAGACTACAAGTTCAAAACGTAGCCAGACACCACCGGCTAAAAAAAACCAAGCTACACGAAGGACTGTCGCATGCTGGCAGTCTGCCCACTCCTTGTAACAATGCCCACAACTAGGCTTCAAAATGCGTGTTCAAAATGCCCATGTTTTCCCTCCGCTTCTTTAAAGTCTGTTGTTCCTGCTCCAACCATTCCACCAACCTCCCCCAGACCACACGGCCCTGTTAATGCAGACGGGGAATTGTTTGCATAGTTAAACTACTATCCAATGTACTACAAATCAAAAGGCTTTTAGGAGTATTACTTTATTGCCATTAAAATAATATCAGTGCACTCAGAAAAGGTTCCTTAGTTGTTTTAATTGAATGAGTCAAACTGAACTTAATGAGAATCTCAACATCTTTACCCAGAATCTTTGAAAACCGAGCCTTTTGAGGGACAGGGCCTTTATTTTGGCTCTCATGGATTTAGACCACAGCTGGCACAACCGGCTTTTCATCTCAGTTAATGCTTCTAAAATTTCACCGACTTTCCTTGTTTAGCTGACACTGCCACTGACTGCAAAAACCTGTAAAAAAAAGTTTTCCAAATAATATCACCCACTTTTGATTTTGTTCTCTGCAGAAAGTTGCAAGTTCTGCAAAGGCAGAACGCTTCTCAGAAGCATAATCAGGTAGGACCAACACATAACTCATACCACTCCTGACCTCAACCAGTAGCTCAAATAATCTCATACACTTTAGAATACTGAAATCATCCTGTGTTTATCCTTGCACGTGCTATACACAGCATCCAGACTGAAAACCAAGAATGCTAATCTTCATAAAGAATTTCCCTTCCCTCTGAAGTCTACATTTTTACTTACAGCAATGCTTTAATAAATGTGACAACATATTCTGAAACCATTGCAATCCCTAACTGTATGGAAGGTACGCTGAAGTCTTTAAGCACAGGATGGTGCTTTAATCTATTATAATCCTCTAAAAAGATTACTTTCTGAAGAATTTTCACATCTTGGCATTCAGCCAAGGTATTATTAAGATGAGAGTTTAATGAGAGAAAACTGAAGGAGCCTTCTGAGATATTGGAAGAAAAGAAACTCCACTTGTATACACGTGGAGAAGGCCTGGAGAAATCTAGGAAGGTGTGTTATTTTAACTATAGTAGTACCAGATCTGATTCTTGCTTGCAATGAATGAGATTATCAATCAAGTGGAAAAGTGTAGTTCAGATTTCTCCAGAAAATCCCCACTGCACGTGTGGGTATTCCTGTGATCTTCCTACTTTAACACCAAAGCCCAGCTGTGGCCCAAGCAGTATCCACTGTTGTCTGGACAGATACAGACCTAAGGCTGGGAAGTACACAGCAAGGTAGGAGCCAATGGGCAACTTGGGAGGTTTGAAAGATAAAGCCAAAAACAAATGAAGAGGAGCAAAGAACAAAAAATGCATTAGAAGAGGAGAGTCTGAAACTCAGGCACCAGGTATGTACCACAGCTCCATCTCATACAGCCCAAGGCACACATTTGTTTTGGTACTCTTACTGAATAACAGGCTAGTGTTAAGCTATGACCTGTTGAGGCCAAGAAAACACTTCCCAGCCTGACACAGATGTACAGATAGATAAAACCCAGTAAGAACTTGATAAGAAATTAGGCAAGCAATGCAATTAAGTTAGATCAGTGGAAGCAAGGAATGATTTTTTCCTCTTTTTTATTTTTAGTGTAGCTCTTAGGATAATACAAGGAGAAGGAGAAAGTTCTCACGCAAGAACTTCTGAATACCTGAGAAAGGGTCTTGAATAAGTGTTTTGAGTTGTGATAACTTCACCATCTTCCATCTCTGGAAAGGGAAATTGTAAAACATACATCATGAAACACCTTGACAAGTTTCTAGGAGTAGAGACTTTTCTAAAAATTCAGCATGTAGTCACTTCTGTAGCCAGTAGCATTTTTATTTTTTTAAAATAAAGCAAATTCCTCCTTCTCTTCCTCTTTCATTGCTTTTTTCAAGTCTTTCTTTTTTCCAAGATTTTAAATGACCAGATGTAGCTCCATTTCAGTTTCTCCTGGAAAAAAATTTTTTATTCTCAATGTCTGTGTCCTACTCGAGCCATTTCTGGATTTTTATTTGTAAAAAGGTTAGATAAAATCTTTTTTCCTAAACCTCTGTGCTAAAAGTTGGATGCTCAGATGTTTTCTCCTTTAATTCCATCAACACCTACTGCTAGTCCTGGTTTCTTTTTTAGTTTCTCTTTTACAAAATTTCAACTAAACAAGGAGTCAAAAGTCAGCTTCCTCCCTGCACTGGCCAGAGGGTGAGCCCAGTAAAAAAAAAAGTTAAGGGAAATAAATATACTTCATTTAAAAATTCTTTCCTGCTGAGGTTCTTTACAGAGTCCCAGTGAATGACAGAGTGAGGTGACTTTTCACTTAAAAGTTTGTCCAAACAGAATTTGAACTTAGCTAGGCTGAGTCTGAGTAAAAAAGCACAAAGGAAGTCTCTTAAAGACTGTAGTATATTGACCAGAAACACCGGTGTCTCCAAAGAGAGCTGGGTGTTGTCAAAGAGCAGGAATACGAATGAGTGACAAAGAAAATTCTCCCACTTTCTGACCTTCCCCTCCCAAATGCCAAGATTAGCTTTGAACACCAAGAGCACTAGATCACAGAAACTGTGATCTGAGCCAGCTGTGAAATTTCAAGACCATCAACAAACCTCAAGGAATTATAGAACCACAGAATGGATTGTTTTGGAACGGACCTTTAATCATCTAGCCCAACTCCCCTGCCATGGACAGGGACATATTTTGCTATATCAGGTTGCTCAAAGTCTTATCTAGCCTCATCTTGGTATGGATTTCACAGGATGGGTTGGAGTAGCATCTCAAGTGCCAGTGTTAGACTGAAATATCCAATTACTTTGTTCATCCATCCATACAGACAGAGAGAAGTGGAAACATCTCCCCCAGAGTCTGGGCAGAGTGATTAGAGACCAGCTCAGCCTTAACTGTAGTACAGTGTGCACGGCCACAGCTATGAAAGTAAAGGATGTATGTACCTAAATTTGGTTGCCCATCTCAATCCCTCACAGCTTTTGCAAATGGCACTTTTCAGACTGAGTTCAGAGTCAAAGTGAATGATTTCAAAAAAATAACCTACCTAAAGGTCAAGGCTGCTCCATAATTCGGAGGCATCTGTGTCCACAAGCCCAAAGGAAGCTTTGCCTGTAGGGCACCACCATGTTGAGCAAACACTCTCTGGCTGGTGCTGAATGTGAATGGGTTCACTTCGCACCCACTGATGTGCAGCCATGTCAACATGGAGCTTTTCCTTGGAGGATGTTCCCTGCTTTAAGCAGAAATAATGAGCTGAGACATTACACTATAACACTTACTGAGCTGTAGTGGCATCTGTTTGTCCCCACTCCTCCCAGTAGCTTGCGACCAGCCTTGCCCAGAGGTCACAGGCCCTGAAGCAGGGTCAGCAGAGGGGATAGCCTCAGCGCTCCTCAGCAACTTCAGCACAAGAAATGAGATAACCAGGCTATTTTCAGTATGCAGTCAAAACAGATGAGGGCTTAGAACTGAGAATCAGCATGAACTGAGTTTTTATTCAAAGCAGGCAGCGCTTCTTTAACCCACAAAACCAGGGCTTTGATCTAATGTGATTAAAATCTTTTATAAAAAATTAAAAATTGCATTATGAACATATACAGAGTTTTCCAGTGGTTGATTGTTGACTCATTTCCAGAAAGATTTGCTCTTGGCCATCCAGACTAAAGACAGTGCCCAGTAAGATGGAAGTTCTGCAAAACTGAACTTTGTATAGGTTTTGAGGGGAGAGACTACTTTCATCTGCAGTTGTCTGAATTGACAACTCTTCAGTTTAGTCTGTCGTCACCCGTAGCAACATCCTTGGATATTTAGGGAGACTTCAAAAACTGAACAAGACATTTTGTTAAATACCCTTTTGATTTACAAAAAAAAAAAAAAAAGAGTTTTAATATCATAAAGGTGTAGGCTGCACTTCAAATTGTTTGGGAAGAGCAGAAATTTGCATGTGCATCATATGATCACCATTATGAAGTACACCAAACTCCTCTTCACTAATGTTCAAAGTTTGAACCATAACAAGCCAAAAGCCTCACCAGTGGAATTTACTGAGCTACTCAGTCTTGCAGCCAGTAGCTTTATTAAAACCAACCAATGCAGATAATAACAAAAACCCTATTAAGAGCCTAGCCCAAAACTGTAGTTTGATCCTTTTGAATCACGGACTCAGGTCACGTATGTAATTACACGGAAGGGAATTACACAGGCAGTATCAAAGGCCTCTTACCTGTGGTGATGGATATGATCTTGGCTCATTTATAGCGTACTGAATTTCACTTCCCCAAGGCTTTTGTATTCTGCTAGTTGTTCTTCGTCTTAGGAAAAGATAGAAAGAATGGTTTCTAAAAAAGTAATTGAAGTAAATTAGACTGAAAGCATAACCCAAGAGAAGTTTGCCCTTTTTTTTCTTCTTTCTTTTTTTTTTTTTTAATAATTCTTTTCTTTATTTTCATGCATGCAGCATGAGAGATTTGAGCCTGGCTACTGTGTTGGGGAGGGTGGTGATACATTCATAAGTGAGGAGGTTCGCCAGCTGAAACCATTTAAATGGGAGCCAAGTTTACGGGAAAAAGCCATCCAAACATTACTCAAGCACCCTCCTCCTACTGACTGTTTAGACCAAATGCATGTATCCGTAGTGAGTGTCCCATTAACATCAACTTCAGAAGGAAGTAACGCTGTTGGATGCCATTGTTGGAAGACACTTTGTGCATTGCATATATCCCGGGAAAGGCCAGGATCATGGGGTGGCGAATGAGAAAACAGCTGATAGTGCATGTTTCTTTCCTTCTACCAAGCCTTCTTCCTTCATTCAAACCACTGCCATATCACTTTCACAGAGAATTAAGGTGTTAACTAAACCTCATCCATCAAACACTTAGCTCAGACGTACAGCAAGCATATGGCATTTTGCTTGTGGCTGTAGAAGGCAATGACTTACACATGCTGTTAGCTTGCTTGCATCTGGCCTGAAAAAAAAAAAGTAAAACTGTGTGGCATTTAGAACAAAAAAAAAAAAAAATTGGAGGGGGAGGAGGGACGTTAGTACACAGGAGGGAAGCAATAATGACCTGGTAAATGCTGTACATGAGCAAATTTCTAAAAAAATGCATCCTTTACACCCTTGATCTCTCTACTGTATCTCCCAACATAGCTGACTTCCTCCCAAAAAGGGAGCTTGCAGAAGCACAGAACTGCTTAGTCAAACTTTTCTAGCCCTCAGGGAATTATAGACGATTATGTTTATAAGGCTCATCTAAAGCTTAAGGACAAGGTCTTAACCAGACCTGAGTGTTCAATGTAAACCAAATGCTGACTTTAGTATTCAATATAACATGGAGTTGGCCAGAAAATCCCCCTTACTTCCCCCACCTGCCTTTCCCTTTTTTCTCCAGCACTATGCAGCATGCTGACCAACAAGGTATGACACAAAAAAAATTGTCTGAGTGAAAACGCAGGGGTTTTTTGGTTTCTAATACTGTGCCTTTTTTTCCAACGCTGACCTGGGTCACATGCAGGACGGCTGACACACTTAACAAGAATGTTAGAAGCAGGAATGCAGGCAAGCTACAAAACCTCAGTGTTCTGGTCAGGTTTGGGGCAGAAGACCATCTCCATGAAAGCCAGTGAGAGCCGTGACAACAGTATTAGCGATTTTACCCTTTAGCACCAGGCTTCACGCTTCAGAATTCATAGATTGTGATTGGATACAGAGAAGACAATCATATCAAACAGATGAAAGACCCTTTAGCTCAACAACTGTTACTTTAAAATCTCTATATAAAACCTTGGCCTCAGCCAAAACACATTTTAGACTTCTATTTCCAGAGCTTTTTTTCTGAGTAGCCCCAACAGGTTGTACCAATAACAGAAAGTTACTGTGTTTCAAGCGAAAACATGAGGGGGAAGATCTCACTGAAGTTAAAGTTAAAAAGTTCTTAACGCAAACTGATGCTCTGTCTTTTCTGTATTACTGTGTTCAGCCCACGTTTTCTCACTCCCAGTCTTTGTATAAGTCATGGACGTAATGCTCTGGAGTCTCTTTTCTATCAATTCTGAGCCCATCTCCTGACGATTTTTAGCGTCTTCCTCTTCGCAGGAGTCTCACACAGTAACTCCTCCTCAGTCTAATCAGTCAGTACTAGGCAGGGCCATGAAACTCCCATATATGTGGCAGTTTGCAGTCCTGCATCTGGATGTCATCACGAGATGCTCTGAGTTGCCGAGGTGCTGAGCATCTGGCATCTCCAAACCGCTGCCACCAGGTGCTAAAGGTTTCAGGTGACAACATCACACCATCAGACCTGACAAGATCAGAGTCACTATTTTAGCAGTCTGTACATTTCAAACCATTTACTGGCAATGATGTGCATTAAAACTAACATATTTATGTTTAGAAACCTTCGGTTACCTTCATTTTAAACACTCGTGAAACAGCTGCCTGTCCTGTGGCCATTTCCGAGTTGTAGTCCTGCAACGAGTTATCGTTGTCTTGGTGGACATCTGCGCTTGCACGGAGCCTCACTGAAATACATCTGGTTCTGCCCATTCAGAGTTTATTAGGGGATCCAAGCCTCATAATTTATCAACAATTCAATAGAAATATTATTAGCAGTAACTTGTTTTGCAAGCAAGGCAGAAATCCTACCAGTGCCACAATCCCTGCCAAAAGGATTTTTAATTGCATTTAAAAATTAGTTGCGACCACACAGTACTGTCAAACAGAAATGCCTACTTTAATTTTGCACTGTGTTGAGGGATCCTGCCTTTGCTATCTAGCATTCAGCCAGGACCCAGCAACACAACAGTGTTTGTTTCCATTGCTCTCTCGTTTTGCCAGGCTAAGCTCGGGCAGGCAAGAGCTGAAAACCAGCAAGGTCACCCCTTTCTGAGTCGGTCTTAGGACAGATGGTTACAATCAGCTTTTAGCAGTAAGCACAAATGAACAGTGATGTTTAAATTCTTAGCATCCTCTAGATAACATCTTATGTAAACAGAATTAAATTGCATATAAGAAATGTCTTTAAATGTATTTAAAGGGGCACCTCTATTTCAGCATTCTTCTCTGAAACGGAGAACATGACTCCTTGAATATCCACAGTTCAAGGGGCCCCAAGTTTGCGTCTTGCTGTATTAACCAAACTAGTTCTTGCTAAGAGCACTGCCAAATACTGGAGATGACAGGATGTGGAGCATGTATATCACCCCCCGCCAACAAAGTAACTGCCAGAGTAACTATTCGTGCTGGACTTGCACAATGTATTTTGATTCTGTAATGAGAACAATTTCTCTTCACTCCCTGTAGCAAATATATTCATAAGATTAGGAGGCCTGTGTTACCATCCACATGACCAATTAGCATGCCATTCCCAGCGTTGCTAAAATGAGATACTAGTGTACCGAAAAGCCTATTTCTTAAAGATGGTGGGGTGAGAGGAGCAGCACAGCAAAGTTCCCTGAAAAACCAAGCTGCTATTAACTGCAAGTGTCAACAGAGTTGACACCTGTTGCATCATTTACAGTTTAACAGCAAAAGAAATTTATTGTTTAGAAAATTAAACTTAACACTACTTACTGCAAAGGAACACATTTCTTTTGCTCATGCTCCTTCATAACCATTTGCTGGTTATGCTGCTGAAGCATTTGCTTACTTTGGAAGAAATTTACCCCTTCTCTATAAGAGAAGAGTTTCCCTTAACTTTTGCCATGAGCAGAGGGAGCTCAGGAGTCAGAGGCCATCCCAGAATTTTATTTGTAGGAATGCCAAAGTAGTACTTTGTTAGCTTGCAGTCTTATTTTCCCCGCTTCTTTGGTTTTGTCCTTCCACTCCTGTTTCCTTTAGGTTATGTGGGAAAAAGAAAATAAATAGGAAGTTCAAATTTTTTGATTCCTTTAAAGTGTTCTGCAAAGGTGCAAGTGTACAAAAGAGACAGAAAATGAGGATGAAAGAGGTCTACTGCAGCAGAAACTCTTTTCCTCTTTGGTCAGAACATCAGGTCTTGGCTGCTAGAAATTGCTTTAAGATATATAGGGAACTGGCAAAATTATTTTTTCACTAGAGTCAAGAAACTGAAAATCCAGGCAAAAGAGGTATTAAAAACAGACTTTTGGAAACTTTTTGGATTTTTTTTTAATCCTTTATTAACAGTTTTTTATCCTGATTTGTAATAATGGCTTGGCTGATGCTTTGAAATGTCTTCCTGTCAATCAAAGAACAACGCTGACAACACACATGTGAGCATTCTCCTGGGCCACGAAATCCTTACCAAAACAAGCACAGAGCAGAGCAACTACTCCTGATGTTTCTTGGGGAAGAAAACAACCACAGACACTCTTCTTAAAAACAGAGGATTGGGTTGAGAAGAAGAGATCAGCTCTTTTTAAAAGCCAGGAAAGCTGAAAAACAGATCAAAAAGCTGATTTGAAAGCTCTTTTCTGGGTTATATTTCAGTACAGCACAAAACAAGGTATCAAAGCTTTTGTTTCCTATGCAAAATAATTAAATGTTTACTACTCAGATTTCACTGCACAAACTCCTTTCAGTGCATGGCTGCTCATAAACACACAAAAACTCATTTGACTGGAAGATGTTTGTTTTGGAGCAAGAAGAAGGTAGGTTGATAAAGTGACATGTTGATAACATGGCATGATAAAGGTAACATGTTTATAGTCCTCTTTTCATTTCCTGAGTAGCGAATGGATGTCTTCTCCCACAGAATAGGAAGGACAGTTCTGTTAATTCAACACAGATGCATAATATCCTTCTGAAGAGAAAGCACTGTTAATAAGATATCCAGTTTAAGCTTTACGTGGAGCAATCATCCCAACCATATTCTGTCTTTAAGAAACAATCAACAAAGTACCGTCATGGTTTTGTCTCTTTTTTCAAAATCAATAGTAGATTTTTTTTTTTTGCAGAGTTGAAGCAGTTGCCAGATTTAGTTCATTATTTCTACAGTAGCCCTGGAGGTTAGAACAAAATAAGCAGGGAGACAAATCTAAATGTAGGCAGAAAAGCACATATATTTCACTTTCAGCAGTGCTATTAATCCTTGCATTTTTCCGAATCAGATTCCTGTGACTGGAACACGAGGTTCCTGTCATTCAAAAAAAGTTCCCCTGTTTTTTCAAACCACACTCAATTGGCGTGATGGACGTAGTTAGTCCTCTCCAGGACTCTGATCTCCGCACATTGCACTGGTTGAAAAAACCGCCTCTCGTGAGACGTATTCTTAGAAATGAAGTCTAAATGTGTTACGTGACTTTCCTTTCCAGAACATCAAACCGTGAAAAATCACAGTATCATCTAGCCTGAGCTAATAAAACTGCTCCATGATTATCACAGCCAGACGCAGACAGATTGCGTAAACTGCACTGAGACCTCCTCTCACCACAGACAGCTAGTGGACTACAATTATAGGGTGTCCTAGAATATTCTGAAAACACAGATAACCACGAAACACCACACATGTCTTCCTTAGATCATATCTTAATATACTTTAACTGTTTTAGTGAAAACTAGGACTCTTCTCAGGGTTACTGAACATACAGGTTCCCAAAGCATGCAGCCTATGACTTCCCTCTGTCATTTTTACCACACTGCTCATTCACCATTTTCTCCAGAGGTAGGTGCAAAGGCATGCGTTTGGTAACAGTGACGAAGAAACAATATTAGTACCTCCGGTATAACTCTCAGCATACAGAGGCTTATGAGAGTTAAAAAAATAAAATTCCTGTGTTTCTTCTGACAGATGTTTAGGCCCCCAAGATAGACAGAAAACATACCAAGTAAAGGCTCCATTAATCATTTCCAGTGCATTGCACTTTATTAATTGAAGTTTTGCCCTGGACAAGAACTGAAGTTTTTTTTAAAAAATCCACATTCTGTAAGGCTTAACAACACTTATTCTGAGCTTTGTGCATAGAAGAAAGTTAAAATATGGCCCGACAAGTACTAAAGTAAACCACATTCTGTGCTCTCAGCTAGACATTAAGCAGGCAGCATTAGCTTGATCTTTAATCCTACGTTAACGAAACACTGAAAGGAAGGACAAGCCAACAGTGATTAAAATAACTACAAGTAAATATTTGGCAGACTTACAGAATACAATTAGGGACACATGTATGTTAACATAGCATGCATACCTGTGTAAACTGTTGTTTATTAAAAGTAAGCCACAGGTAACAGGGAGACAAAGCTGCAACCTTAGACTTGCCAGAAGTTGCTGCTGCTGCTGCTCCATAGGTACCGAATGTCAATACGCATGTTATTCAATATGTGGTGTGATTATATCAGTGCTTAGACACTCAGCAAGAGGATCCTTAGATTCCTTCAGCCTACACGGATGATTGTGCCTTTTCTCAAATCTCTCTCACGGTTAGACAGGAGTCTGGTGTAACGGCTAGTGGGTTTTCTACTACATCCACTGCTGTCTTGCTTCTGAAACATTAGCATTTTTAGCATGCAGGCATAAGGATTGTTGTTTTAATCTAAGGACTTTGCTTCTATGGAAATAGTAGAGGCTCCTAGCAGTAACAAGTCCAAGTCATGGAGTTTGGATCTGAGTCTGGGCTTGGAGAAATGCAAGTTTCTGGAGAAATGCAAAGTTCCTGGGGTGCTCCCCCAGCAGTCTTTGACTTACAGGGCACAACTTCAGAAAGGCAGCAGAACAGGGAATTAATTGTCTTCTCTTCTCTCCTTGGGAACTTCGTATCAATTCGAGAGGCACAGTTGCTTTCCATGCCAATGGAGAAATTGATTCATCTGCAGAGATTTTATTACCTCCACGCATCACACTTTTAGTCCACTAAAGCTTAAAAGGGGGATAAAAGAAATGCAGCAGAAGCTTCTCACTCATCACTGGGAAATATATTGAAGACATTCCAAAATCTGTAAAATCAGGGAATGTCATTAATACTAGAGATGTGTTTTTAAGTAGCTGATATGTTCCTACTCTGAGGAGACCACCATTCAGGAGCAAGCACAAAGGCCCTGTTCTGCCATCAAAAGCTACTAAGCTACTTTGCTCTTGTGGGGTCTTGTCTTCAGTGGGTCTCCTGTCCAAGGGTTTTATGTAGTACTACGTCCGGTTTTTGTCAGATGGTTAGAGAAAGTTTCTACTTGTACAGAAATGCAATTTTTCTTGAGACGAAATAGTTGGGATGTCACCAGAGAGTTTGAGTAGTCCAGTTCATTCTGACCCGGAATTGCCTTATTCTAAAGTGGACAATAACAAATACTATCCATTCTAATACCAAAATCCATAAACTGTTAAAAAAATTTGACAGAGGTTTCTCATTAATAACAAAAAATCCTGAGTAAGCATCCTACTATATTCTACATTTAATTATTCTGGGAGTCATTAGATAAGTTCTGTGCTGTTCTGTAAATAAACTGATGCATTTCATTCCTCTTTTTTCCAGACTTAGAATAAACAAAACATTAAGAACACAACATAGCTAACCCAACCTAGTAGTAGTAAATGGTCTTAAAGAGCTATCCTTTCTTTCCCATTCAGACGAATCTATATACACGCTCAATCACGGACTGTGCAAGAGCATATCAGGTTCAGATCACTGCCCCCAGATTATCATCTGGTGCAGCGGTAAAGCAATTTGTTCTGTGTCAGTAACAACATTCATGGCATTGTGCTGATAAGGGGGCGTAGGATGTGATTTATTCCTGGAGCAGCTGAAGACGAAATTCCAGCTGTGTTACATTCACTTCGTTAGGCCAGCTGTAAGTTGCAGCCAGCTCCCCGCAAAAGGCAGGGAGACAATGAAAAGATGAAAAAGGAAAATGGCTCCAGAGACCCTGCACCTCACAGGCTCCAGGGCACTTGGCAGTCGGCTTGGCTTGGCTAATGGTCTTCTGTGTGACAAGGAACATATGGCTTTCACAGTTAAAAAGGTTCTTGAAAAAGCATACCAAGGAAGGGAGCATTAACCTGAGGAAGCTTCATTTGGTCAAGGCCAAAAGGAGGCAAACGCAATATCTTACCTGGCAAGAGTTAAAACAACTCTAGAAGTTCTTACTGGATCCGTAAACTGAAAATTACAGCTAATGGAAAACAATGTTATTGTAGCGGGTCATATGCTCCCATCCATGGACAAATTCTTCCAGAGTCATACAGCTGACAGAAAGAAAATAAAGACACCCCAACCCCACCCGCCCCCCAAAAAATACCCTTTGATGGGTTCCCACACCTCCCCAGCCTCTGGAATCTGGGCAAAAAGGACTCCAGGTCATACAGTGGTTGTCTGTTTAGAAGCAGTACGTGGCCAAATTGCCTCCGGGAGCTGCTAGATACAAGCTTGAATTTGCAGTTGTCGATTGTCCCTGTACAGCCTGCAAACAGACTCGGGTAGGAACCAGTCTCCACCTCCTATCTGATTCGAAAGAGAGAAGCAGAATAGGCAATAACAGAGTTTTAGTTCAAATACAAACGGCAACCCCAAGAAAACACACCACTGCTTTATAGCTCCATAATCAGTGTTTGACTATACTGACAATTGCCCTCTTTAGTGGTTTTTCTCAAAGAGAAAGATCAACCAGAGTTTCTCAAAGCTTTGCTAAAACAATGCACTTGACAAACTCATAATTAGAAACGGCTTAAGGCACAGTGGATGGGGTGGGGCTCACCATTCTAACAAAATTTTAGTCCAACTTAGATAACATTTATCAAAAATTTCAAACTCAGTGGTTAAAATCTGTCTAAGTTTTTGGCAAGTGATAACAGGGTCTTCTTTCGGGGTTTCCCTTCAGTAAATATTGCTAGCAGATATGTCTGTCATATACACATACCCCTCCACACAAACACAAAATTCAGTTGTATCAATAACGTTTTACACAGTGAAACAGCGATTCACATACGAAAGCAGATCCTAATAAAACCAGTGTGTTCCAGACGCACATCTGAGAAGAAAGGTCAGCCCCCATCGCCCTCAGAAAGAACCAGGGATCAGCAAGCAAAGCTGGCAGGTGCGGGGTTTGCAGCAAGCTCAGGTAGTTATGCTGCAGAATTCCTTGCCACAGGGCAATGCTGACCTTAACGTTTTATATACATTGAAGGGGAGTGTGTGCAGGTTAATGGCGAAGAAACCCACTGCGCCACAAAGTACACAGAAACCACTTCCGGCTCAGCAACACGTGAATGGGAAACACCAAAGGCTTGCACAGCATGGAGGGCAGGAAGGGGAACAAAAGAGGCTGAAATGTCATGTAGTCGTCCCTCTGTTTCTACCCTCTTTCCTCAGCACCCACTTTCAGCACTGTGGTATTTGGAGACTGGGATGGATACCCTGCATGGATGCAATGCAGATTAGTTATATTTTTGCAGTCTTGTAAAAGATATTGTGTTAAGATGAAAACAAGAAGAAAAAGTAGCTCCCCATAAAGCCGTTAATAACAGGGGTTTAGTTCCTTTTTTTATTAGTGCCAGTGTTTATTCTTTTGCAGAAAGAGCAGTTTTAGCCAGTGACTTTTTTGAATAAATCTTTTCAATTTTATGTAGACATTTTACATCTGGAGATAATAATAATAATAAAAAAAAGCAAAGTCACATAAACCTATCATCTTCCAGTTGCAGTAAATTTCCATCACAGCACTTAGGACTCTTCTCTACTTTCTGAAACAAAAATATTAAAAAACCAAATGAACCAACCAAAAAAACAACAACTCAAATAAATTGCAGCTGGATTACTTAAAACAGAAAATATAGCTGCTCTTGGCAGTGTTCATCTGACCACTCCCATTTTCAAGTAGCTTTTAGAAAGAAACAACAGTTTCTTGTAAATCTGCTTGCCTTCATTCTCCAGGTCCTATTTAGTTTCAAAAGAAATCCACTGAA
This sequence comes from Steatornis caripensis, assembly GCA_013398225.1. Taxonomy (NCBI): domain Eukaryota; kingdom Metazoa; phylum Chordata; class Aves; order Caprimulgiformes; family Steatornithidae; genus Steatornis; species Steatornis caripensis. The sequence goes on along the minus strand of VZSC01016555.1, from coordinate 142,992 downwards.
GGTAATCATAAGCAAAACCAAACCGACAGACAAAAACCACGGCTAAAAAATAACTACAGAAAGTTACTCGTTTGCATACCATGAGTACCGTGTCTTTTCTCTGCCCATCATGTGACCTCTCTAAGGACACGTACATCTGCCAGAGCCATGAACACTGGACCAATGCTTCTCTGAAACATGAAGGATGCAAGAAGCAACTGCAAGAGAAGGCTCCTCGAATGTCAGCCCTATCCCACTCTTGTTCTGTGTTTTGTGGGCAAGTCCAGACTTGGCTGTAAATAGAGCTCAGTACTAGTTTAAGGTGATATCCTTCCCATAACAGATTCAAACAACCCCAGTTTTTGTAATAAGAAGAAATGTTATTGCCTTAAATATTTCTGAACTTTTCCAGAAGTACATCACAGGCCAGGCCGTGAATAACAGATAGTGCGGAAATACCTCCAAAGGTCCAATCTCAGGCTTGCTCAGAGACAACCAAGAAACTACCACTGGAAATCTTGTTCTCCTAAAAACTTCTATGTGAAAACTCCAGTTGTTACGTTATCTTTCTAAGTCATTAGTGCACAGTGACATTACCTGCCACAAAAGGGCGTCCATTCGTGGCAGGCCTTGAAATTGATGCGTTTAACTTGGCTTATAGATACTATGAATTTTGATAGGCCCAATAACAATTTCTGCAAAAGCATCTCTGTTGGAAGGCTGAGCGGCATCACACAGCATGGACTACATCAGCTGAGGAACAATTTCAAACCAGATTACAGTGCAGTTGCAGTGCTTGCTAGAGGAGTGCAATGAACAAAGTGAGAACTCCCACAGAGAGGGCAGCAATTCCCAGCTAACACTGGAATTGGGAAAATGTGTGAGAGAATAACATCTACATGCTTTAATGAAAGAACAATACCAACAAGACCTCCTCCTTCACTCTGCAGACCAAAAGGTATTTCATTAGCTAAGCAGCAAGACCTCCAGACACTGGGAGCTGAGGGACTGAAAGCTGCAAGATGATGTTGCTGGTCTTCCTTGATGACTGAGCTATGACTGCTTAATAGAAAAGGCAATTCTGAGAAGAAGAAGACAAAGACTGAGGGGTAAACAGGACAAACCCTGCTAATTACAGGGCTTGTAGGCTGTAAATTTTGTCTTTCATATCAGAACCCAGGAAACATTAAGGCAACACAACGGCAAAAGGTCAGAAAACTATAAGCTGCCAAACCTTGCAAAGTCGTTATCCTACATTTTAACTGTGGCAACTTGGAGTGCGTTTTTTCTCCATGACAAATTTAGAGTAAAATGTACTGGCCAAAATCAGGAAGATGAATAATGCTGAAATATTTTATCTCATCAAGGTGTGCAGGTTAAAAGCTCCAACAAAGACCTCATATATCACGTGTTAATATGTGAAACTGCAATTAAGAAGTTGTTTCTTGCAAGAACTTCCCAGAACTGGAAGTGAAGCAAGGTCAACCAAATAAATACCGTAAGGCACCAACACAAGTTTTGCAATTTCTCCCAGAAAAGGATCTGTACATGTCTGCCTTTCAAGTAGTAACCCCTAATATACCTCATCTTCTTATAAGTGTAACATTGACTTTGTTCCTCAGAGGTTTCCATAAATAACTGTATATATTTTGAAGAATTATTAATTATAGAACAATTATTTCAAATTGTCTAAGTAATCCTAAGACAGGACACAAGAACTGATGGAGAGAAGTCCCACAATAGTGAACACCAAAGAATGCAACTCAGAAGGGGAGAACTGAGGTTTTTTACAGAATGATTGCTGAGCAAAGCCATTCCAGAGAAATCAAAAACAGTTGTTAGAACAGCTCTTCCTGATGGAGAAATTACTGGCATTCATGGGAATATAAATCTATTTAGCGACATTCCTTCTAAACCTATACAGGATTCCTGATTCCTCTACAAATTTGCTGCAAAGTTACTTTTTCTGATCTTAGGAGGAGAGAATTCAACAATCAAATCCCTCAGGCAGCTACAAATGTTGTTTGCCAGCCTTCCAGCTCATGAATGACTGGCCAGGTGCCTTATGAATAGTTTCATTACCTGAAAGATGCATCTCTGTTACCTAGGATGAAGAACAGCCAATTAAGCCATGAATAACAACTAAGAAGCACGAGAGAAATTACAGCCAGACTAGCACTAAGTTGCTTGCAATTGTGCTTTCATGCTTTAAATTCCAACAATGTAGCCAGATCAGATACCCAAGTGAGAGAGGAAACAGGATCCTGAAATCCTGGGAATGACACAGCCAAGGACAGGAGGCATGCTGAATTTTCATAAGGAAAACTGGCAATCAGTTGATGGCTACTCTGAATTTGCAGGGATTGCACAGCTAATAGGTAAACCGAAGGGTGAGGAATAGCCATTTAAAAAAAAGAAAAAAGGCACAATAATAAGCCAGGCAAAGCAAATCAGAGCTTCTGAAAGACATCTAAAATAAGAATGTTACTTTGACATATTCAGCACGGCTCATGAAAGGCCATCACAGGTGAAGGCTTATGAGAGTACTAACCTCAACTGATTCCCTCAGACAGTAACATATCGCAGAGCAGGAGACTCAAATGCCTGAGATATCACTAAGACATACACGAAAATGCTCAGTACTTGCATCACAGTCAATATTCAGATAATGTATGGGGCCCACACCACAGCAGGTCATTGCAGCTGACCACTGTGCACCCCCTCCACCCTGACTGCGAGTTTGTAGCCCTGCTGCTGCCGCAGGCCTGCCCTCAATGCTGAGACACACTGGGTGCCACACTTGGGTCACTGCTGCAAGAAGATCACAGCACAGCAGCAAGCTGAGCTCACCTGGTTTCAAATTTTACATCTGCAAGCAGGCGGGGAATTAGGCCCAAACTGAGGTCTCTGCCAATTAAGAGCTAGCAAGACCTTTTTCCAGCCAGCTTTCATTTCTGAGGTCTTGCTAACTCTTAGGGGGCCCCGATCACTAAGGGCTTGCCCTTTAAATTGCATTGCTCAGCTCCCTGTGTGGTCTTCTGCTAGATGCTTGATTAAAAAAACATGGCCAGAATAAACAGTTAAAGAACACGCCTTTGTAAAGCGTTTTTTAGTTCATGAAAACTGGGGAACACACAGGGGAACACAAAGAATAAAACTTTGGAACCTTTTCTGTAAGATTTAAAGTGATAAAGGCCAGATTTTTCTGTATTTTTTAATGAATTTTCACTTACATCTTGCTGTAACAAAACAACTTGCAGGCAGTGGAGGAGCTTTGCTAAGGATTTTAACAAAATATATAGGCTGGCTCTCTAGTTTGCGGTGGGTACTCCGTTCTCACTGCAGCTGTGACAGATTACAGCAGTAGTTGAGCTCTGACTGAAGCTGGAAAGCTGTATTGTTTCTTGTACACGAATACGAAAGGTTGCAGAGCACGTAAATACTACATTGCATGAAGAAGCTGAAAACCCAAGGGCGGCCTAGATTTGCTAAGCTGCTTATGCTCAGCCTGGGCTCCTGAACTCTGTCATTTCACCGTGACTGCCCTGTACCCTGCTGTGTGGTGCAGGCATGACTAGAAAGTAATCGTGTCAGGCTGGCTGGTCAGTCCTAACCAGCTCACCTCATTCCTGCTTGTACCTCAGTTTCTCCACCTGTGTAATGCGAAGACTAATATTTTTCACTGCAGTGCTTCACCATCTACAGAAGAGCGAGCAAGCCGAGAAAACTAGGACCTTGATATCAGCACAGGTTCTTGTAAAGTTCAGTGGTTATCTTTGTAACAAGTTGTGCATTTTCATTCAAAACTAACCAGAAAGTATTTATTGAAACTGATGACGCGGGAGAAAGGACACCAGATAAGCCAGTTTCACACTTAGTTTGTGAGAAAATATGTTTACAAAGCTAAAGCGGTTCTTCGCCACACTCGCAGCTTACCAATGACTGGCCAGGTGCCTTGCAAACAGCTTCTGCAAGTTACTGAGACACGGTAACTGTTAGGGAGGTCTGTTTTTAGAGAATACGATTATAGTTCGTTGCACATATCCTTTCATATGGCTTGCTCCTGGCCCTATTGTCTTCCCTTTTAGTCTAAAATATTTATTGGGGAAAAAAAACGGTAAAGTTAGCCTCCTTGGACTCCCACGCCAAGCTTTCAACAGCTGTGCTATGGCACTGCAGGACACCGAAGACAAAGTTTCCAGGATTTTAGCACTAAAGAATGACAGCGGAATCAGTTCTGTGACAGAGGTGAAGAAAAATGTATTTCAATACAATAGCATTTGGGTTCATTTTTGCAGACCCTTACATATTTTCTTAAAAGGTTTGGAGAAGTTGTTCGATTTCCTAGATGAAAGGGAAACACTCAGGTTTGAGAGTGGGTGGTGCACATCTAGGATAACCATACAGAATCAAATGTCAAAACCACAAGAACGTGAAACTGGGGGTTAAAGGCCCGTGAGATGGACACACTGACTGGGGCACCAACCTGAAAGCTGCTCCATGCCTACGACTATCCCTGAAGCGAGGATAAAGTGAAAGGTTTTCACAAGGCCAGGCCCTTAAACACACTCTGGATACATTAGAGCATTTACTCCACGTGGTTAATTTCACTGAAAGACTACGAGGGTTTGATGTACACAAGTACAAAATTCTTTTTTCTATCACACTAACATCAAGAATGTAAGAAAAATTAAAAGTCAGAAAAAAAGATACTGCATATAAATTCACATCTTACTAAAATGAACATAAGCTGCTTTTATTAATAAAAATCCATTAATTTCACATACATACCAAAGAAGAAGGATATAAAGAGGAACGTAGTGATGTAACTCATTAGTAGTGAAAAGAAAGTCATACTCAAGCAGCAAGAAAATACATTTTGAAGAAGAATCAGAATAATCAGTACCTTGTGGGACTGAAGCCCAATGAATTATACAAAGTTAGAATCACAGTGATGAACCAAAGAATACAGCAAAAGATTTAAAAATGTCTGGAGCTGGGGAGTGTTGCCCAGACATTCCAGACAAAATGCTCCACAAAAAGGTATCAGACAGTTTTTTATGACCTCTGCAAAGAGGATATTTGAGCTTTTTTTCTACTTCACAGACTAGGATCCTCTTACAGAGTAGACACATCACTTTTGTTATCAGATATTTTACAGTTCCCAAAAGCTGAAACAGAACGGTCAGGGGGCAAGGATCAGAAGAAAGCTGAAAAAGCACAGAGCAACTCAGTAGCCAAAGCAGAGAAAGACAATGGGTGTTCCCTTAATGTTTTTTACCACATTCCAACTTCTTTGTTAACTAAGGAAGGCAATGATACCTGATGGTATTCATCAAGGAGCTTTTGGAGAGTGAAGTGATAACTAAAAAGCAGGGAGATAGTTTGTGCCTAAGATTGGCATTATTGGGTGTGCAGACACAATTTTGTGAAAAAACACATGAAAGACAGGCAAGACTGTAGGTTCTGCTTAGGAGCTGATGGCAGTGAAAGAAAACTGATAGCACTGCTGGAGAGCCTTAAAATTGAGTGATGTGGTTAAATTTGATGCAGCAAAAAGGAAAAGTGGTGAAGACCAGAGATTAAAAGTATAGCAATGTGGTTAGGGCGAGAGGGGATAAGAATGCAACATTTGCAGATGCCAGCCCGGCCAAAGGCAAAGACAGTGATGACGGTGGTGATGAAGGAGTCACGAACGATGTTTGAGGTCCAGTCAGCACTTTGATTTGCATGCAGAAGACAAAAGAAGATGAAGTCAGAAACCCTCTCTACTCTAGCAAGACAGAAGATGGTAGACGTTACATTTCCAGGAGCAAAACTGATCTGGAAGAGCAAGTAGAGCCTACAATACAACGGAGTAATTACATGTCTCACTGCACCAACGGGCAAGCCACAGGCACGCTGAGGAGCATGACATTGGAAAGGACAGAACTGGTGGCTGCTCTTCCTGCCTTTGAGCCACCGGCTCTTTTGCACAGCTGCCAGCTTCAGGGGGAGAAAGACAGAGCTGTGGGTTGTACATACTAGTTCAATTTTAGGGTCAGAAATGGATATCAGAAGATTAAACGGAGCAGATAATGGCTGCAAGATAAGTTGTCAAAGGGAGCAATTAGATAGGAAGAGTGGGCAGTTTTTCTGAAGTACAATTCAGCAGTTTAGAAAGGAGTTCTCAGCAAAGCAGAGTGAGCGTGCGCTTTCCGCCTCACCGACGCCAGGAGTCAGAGATGTGATCAGAAGGGGTAAAACTCCCACTTGTTACCGCAAGGACGGAAGATGTATGTGGAGGAAAGACTGATACAAGCAAGAATAATTTCAGGAACTTGAGGAGGCATCTAAGTACGTAAACAATCCAGGTTGTTTTCTACAGATTCCCTTTCAAGTGCACTGAACCGAAACAAATTATTAGAAAAAGATATTCATTCTGGAGGTACAACAGGGGAGAAGGTGAGAGTTAAAGGATGGGAGCCCAAGTTCCTAGAAAGATCTTCTTAATGAGATCATTCTTATTACTCTATCATCATACAGCAAATTGGAAACCGGTCCATCCTAAGACAATTACTTCACAGCACGAGGGCTTTTCTGCATTGTATATTGGGCAACTTTTTATGAAGGATTTACACCGTGAAAAGAAGGAGCAGGTTACATTTCTTGGAGAGGAATCCGTGGCTTTGAATAACACAGTATCTCACTCTGATTTTAGCGATGAGAGTTTAGGACAGAAGTAGATCTTTAGATGTGGGTATGGTTGACCTAAACCAAGAAAATATCTCTTTAGTTCGTGTGAAGTATTTCAACAAGTAACACCACAGATGGATTACATTTATCTCCATTTAGAAACACACGGGAATAGAAAGGTGAGCACCGACTTGCCTAAGTTCAAACAGTGTGTACGTAAGACTTCTGTCTCCAATCATGTGTCTTCTAACTTCCAGACTCTTTTCTATCTAGAGTTATTATTAGAGTCCCTAGAATCTCTGCACTTTATTAGACCCTAATCTTTGTGCCTGTAAAACAGCAAGATGGAAAAAAAATCAGTAGGCAAGACCTATGGATTGGACGGACACTGTATAAAAATATCAGTGCACCACTTCTGATCCCTGGAAAAAAGCTTCTTTGTCTCTTACCAGAAGCTGTCTTTCATTGTAGAAATTAGATTGTATGTTCAAGTATCCTCTGCCCCACTTCCCGAGGACTGACATAAAACTACGCAGGTTATCCAGGGAAAGCACTACCACAGCTGCTGTTCTTCTGATGTACCAGAACAGCCAAGGGAAATAATCCAAAAATAGTCATGAAAGGCTTAATCCACCCAAGGCATAGTAGCTCCATGAGGGGGCAGAGAAGGTACAGTTATGAAAACACTCCTCAGGGGAATGACTTAGTGATGGAGTAAGCCAGATTGGACTGTGTGCCTTCTCATTTTAGTCTCCGCATTTCAGACAAACAAAGCCCGTTTTCTGTCTTTTCACTTGTTTCAATGCAGGATTTGCTGTTCCTGCCATGCCTGCATGTACTGACTGTTGGAACTAATGAGCTAAACATCACAAGAAGTCAGTGTGCCTTCATCTCACAGATAGGCATCCACTAGCAGTAAAATTCCCTGTCTGACATTGGGGTTTCAGAGTCTTTCAGAATAAAAATTTATGCAACTTCTATTGCACTTCACACAGCAGCGTGAGAGGTGCCTCCTCATGGGCACTGCAAACTCAAGAGCTTGTCCACAGTCTTCAAATGCATTCCTCGAATGCAGCTCCTGGAAAATTCATGATTCTGCACAGAAAAGCAACAAAATGCTTCAGCTACAGCTAAGTTTCAGTCTCAGCTGTGCTGTGCAGAAGAACTGCAGGGACCTGATCCATCTGCCTAGCAGGGCAGGTTGCTTTTGTGAAAAGAAGCCTTAGCAAGATTGACCTTAGCAAGCTGAGTTTTCTCCCTCGTTTCTTTGTAAGACTGCAGGAGGAACTAATATTTTGCCTTCTATTTTCACCTTTTCCATTTCATTCCCCTCATGTTGCACATCAGGAAGAGGGTGAGGGGATAGCTGGACTACTAAGCTACCCACCTCTTCCAAAACAATTCTTCTAAAAAGCCAAAAGTCGAGTTTTCCTGACAGAAAACTAGGAATTTGAAACGCACTATCCTTGGCTAAGCTACCTTCATTATTTCTGTTCCTAGCTTGACTCTGTTCTTACTTATTTTATTTAGTTTGCTGGTGTTGTGACACCTTAATTACTCCAAAAGCACAGTTAATGTTAGACCTTAATGTTTGTTTTTTACATTGCCACAATTAACAATGAATAGTCCTGGTATAATAACTGCCACATTTCCTCTGAGCAGCACTCAGCTTCACCTTACAGGTAATGTCCCCTGCAGCAGAGCAACCACTACCTGCCGCCCATCCCAAGAAAAGACAATAACTGAAACTGGGGCTAGAGGCCAGGGAGATTTCATACCTACTATCAAAAGAGATTCTTGTCAACCTTGCTTAACTGTCGTATTCTGCAAAGATCTCAGTCAACGGGGAATTCATATGGCCATTCTGGCAGCAAAGTAGGGTCTTGCTCCAGAAGTACTATTAATTCGCACAGACCTCTAATACCCCAGGAGGAACTGCAAATCCTAGAGGTTTCAAATAACTTGAAGCCCAAGTGACTGGATAAGCAAACAAACAATTAGAGAAAAATGACAGTTAAAAGAAAAGACAAAGCCTGATTTTGTATTGCATCTGCCTTCGGTCCTTGTTTCTTCTGCAAAGCTATGCTGATAAAGAAGTGTAGCAAATGCAAGCATGAGGCCGAGCGGACAGTGAAATGAGGGAACAGGTGCTGCAGATTCTACAACCACTTTCCCTTTTTATGCCAAAATGTGAATTTGTAAACAATTTGCTTCTTCACAATTCCACTGGAAAGGGCAGTCATTGCCTTTAACAGTTTTTTTCCTAACATTTCCAAGCATACAGGCCACAAAAGGTGGTCACAGTACGACTGTGAAGACTTAAAGGTAATGAGAATCACAAATGGCAATTTGGTGTGCAGCTTCGGGAAGGGCACAAAGCAGAGCAGTTTTCGGTGGCCCTTGCATTTTCCACACACAGGCTGAGCCACATGCGTGAAACACAACATGTGCTTTTAACCTGACCACCTGTTCTGAAAAAAACATGTGCGTGCCAAAATCCAGAAAGATCACACAGCCTTCAGTGTGGATTAGAGTATTTTTCAACTGTGTGTGACATTACATACTGCAAACCACATGGCCACCAAGAGGCAGAGAAAGTCCCCACTGCACTGCTACTTGCAATTTTTGTCTTCGATCCCCATGGAGTCCAGGCTAAGCTTTTCCTTTCTCTAGCAGGGAGTCTGTCAGATTGCACAGGACATTCATAAACACCCATCTGTTTCTCTCAAACTTTCTTGCGTTTGGTAAACAGCTGGCTTAGCCAGAGCAGGATGCAAAGAAAGGAGATCCTGACCTATGAGGGCAGCATGGATTCCTTCAATTTGTTCCACCCACAAGCACAGGCTGGGGTGGTGGAGGGATCACGCCGTTGATGTTATCTGCGAAAGTCAGCCCAAAGCCTGTGCATCAGGGTACATGAGGCCCAGCACCTTGTAAAGCAGTGGTTGTCTTGGCCCCAGAACAGATCATGGTCTTTCTTCTCCTTTTCATGGGTACCATATATCCTTGTGAGATGTCCTTCAGTGGGACTTTGCACTTTCCTTGAATATTTTACCTGTGCTGGGGTTTTTTTTAAACTTTTTGTTGGGTAGTTAAAATGAAACAAGGGGAAAAGTAATTCTTTTCCTCCTGAGAAGTTTTTGACACCGTGTTGCCCCTTTAGGAATATTTAAAAGCCCCTTTTCTGAAGAGGCACTCACTAATCAGCCACTTCTTAAAAGTAAAGCATATGTGTGCTCCTAGAGATCACAGGAGTCCAGGCTGTGTAACCATGCAAAGACATCTGAGCTGGACTCAGACCAGCCATTTGCCTATTTTGGGGTAGCAGAAGGAGAAAAATTCATTCTCTCTATAGCAAAGGCACGAGAAAACTACAACACTCTTAACAAAAACCATCTTCCAAGAGAATTTTTGCCTTCTCTCCCCTATTTTAGAATCATAGAATCATAGAATGGTAGGGGTTGGAAGGGACCTCTAGAGATCATCTAGTCCAACCCCCCTGCTAAAGCAGGTGCCCCCAGAGCAGGTTGCACAGGAATGCATCCAGGCGGGTTTTGAATATCTCCAGAGAAGGAGACTCCACAACCTCTCTGGGCAGCCTGTTCCAGCCTGTTTTAGCCTTCCAAGGTTCCTCAAACAGCTTTAACGTGAGAGGAGACAGACCTAAGCCCTGGGAGCCTGATACTCCCTTATGGCAGGGGACATAGGACTCCAGCGCTGGTGCAGCCTGCGTGGGCTGATGCCCCCCGCAGCTACAGTGCTACGATGTGCAGAGCCGAGGCTGCAGCCTCCGCACCACGCACCTCCCGTTGCTCCCTCGTGCTGCCCAGCAACACGTTTGTGCACAGCCCGGTGTTGGCACACGTGGGATGGTGGCTGAGCTTGGGTAGCCCTCTGTGCTGCCAGTCAGCACAGTCCTTGGCTCAGCTGTCTCAGAGAGACCCTGGGCCAGGCCTTGGGTTGTGCTAGCAAGGAGTGGAGAGGGAAAGGAACCAAGCATTTTTGGTTGGACATCAGGGGCCAAGTAGGTATATTTCAGCTAAACCCTCAGGCAAATATTTTAAGCTATGTTCAGTCTCCCTCCTTCCCACCATCCCCATCACCTCCTCCCACCCTGTAAATCACACTGTATTTCCCAAGACGCTCACTGCTTGACTTCCCAAGAGACATGGTTCCCCTCAGCATGAGCTCCACAATGGACATGCCTCCTCACCAGCCTCTTTCTCTGCTGTTGGCTTAGCACATGCACCTCAATCTGCTCCCACTCTTCTGTGAATTTCATCCCCAACATTTTTTGCAACTCTCTGGCTTTAATATCCATTTTTATCTAGTCTTTAAGTATCTGCTTAATTTTGCCTGACAACCTGACCACAGTAGCCAGGTCAGAGCAAGATGGCTCCCCTTCTTCTTTCTTCCCTCTCAGGGATCACCCTGAAAGGACACAGTCTCCCTTCTGGCTGGGTGTCTCAGATGCTTACAGACATGACAAACCGCAATATGCAGGCACCAGGTTTGCTCTCCACTTTTCTCCCAGCTGATGAGTTATAAAGCTGAAGCTTTTTCTGTCTTGTTATAAGGACAGTCAGAGTCAGACCTTGTTGAGGACCACAATTTCAAAACCTTTCCCCATTGCTGTACTTGGAGCTGAGCTTACTGATTAGGAGAGGCATGTCTTCCTCCCAGTGCTACCCTGGACTTGTCTGTTTTTCCATACTGGAATGAGTCTTAATCTCCCATTTTGGCACAACAGGGCTAAGATAAAGATGCCTATGCCTACTCAGGAAGGCTACGACGAGCTCCTGCAGTTTTGCTTTGCTTTGTTAGGAGCCAGTTTTCCTCAGGAAAGATGACTGCCACATCACAAACGGGATACAGATGAAAAAATGAGGAGGTGGATACATGCAGAGAGCACATGGTAAAAAAGAGTAGATTACAACAGGGCCAGAGTGTGGATGGGAAATCTCATCTTAAATCTTGTGGGGTAGCAAGATTAAGAGGAACGTATGTTCAGACAGGCTCAACATGTTGTATGGGGAACATTCAGAGCAAGAGTAGGGATAGCAGAAATTAGGAGATAGAAACAGGGTATTGTATTGTGAAAATGGCCACACCTGGTGATTATGGTAAGAGATTGACTGAGGATGCAGGTGGGAGGATGAAGAAATACAGGGTGGGACAGGAGGTGCAGAGAGTAAAGGCTGGATCCAAGGATGAGAAGAGGACTAACAGAGTTCTCCCATTGAAATCTAGTACGTTTTCCTCAGTTTATATGAACTTGCAGGACTGGGCCCTCCAGCTCAAAAAGCAGGTGGCAGATTTTAAAACAGCCCTTATTATTGCTTCAGGACCTCGTGGTTGGCAGTGCAAATAAACAAGAGGCACAGGGTAATGAAACGACCTGCTCCTGCATGCACAGTTTGTCATCGTGACCGCTCAGAAGAGCAAATTCCAGTTCAGGCCACAGCACCTTACCAGTCTGGTTTAAATCTTCCCCTCTCAGCACACTTCATGCTTGCTCATGAGCAAGCAACCTCTCCTTCACAGACCCAGAAACATTTCCACAGAGGACTTACTTGCTGTGGAATAGAGGGGCTTTGTTCTTTGTATAAATTCAGCATCATTAAAAGTAAAGCCTCACAGCTGCAACTAGTTTCAGCTGAACTGTCCTCCCAACTACTGAAGCTCTCCAGTTATTTTCAAATCCCGTATTAAAATCTATCTGTTGCTCCTTATGCTCGTTTCTCCAGTTCTCTTCACTCTCTCTTCCTACTGTGAGAAACGCTACAGAACAAGCATCTATACAAAATAATATGCAATTTAAGTGTACAACGTCTTATACTGTACATGTGACAGCAAATACTTCTAGAGATTCTGATGAGTCAGGCCAACCTGCCACAGCCCCTCATGCTTTAAGCTCTTAATGCTCTTGTGCATCAGATATTCATTTCGTTCCCTTCCAAATGCCTCCTGAGACATCAGCTGCTCCGCAAAGCCCATCAATGCTTAGCAGAAATGCTGCTGGTCCATGAGTGAAAAGAAAACCTGCCGGGATCCCAAGGCAGACCCTGCTCTCTGGACCACTCGGATACTTACTCTGTACCACTACCTGAAATTAGGCTATACAGTTGCTGAAACCTGGGAGTCATTTTGGTTATACACTGGAGGAACCTCTTAAGTTTCTCGAAGGTCACCCTTATTTCTATGGTATGAAGAATACCAAGTGCTCTCCCTGCACTTAATGATACTAAACAAACGGTAGCACCAGAGGATATTTAGTATACTGAAAGAAATGGCAGTGCTTTTTCTTATTTTAAGTAATGATTGTTCTATGATATGAACAAACCAGGCCTTTGCTTCATTGATAGAGTTGATGTGAGGTGTTTCTAATCAAATAGAAAAAAAGGGGCATTTTGCCTGTTGTTTACTCAACAATCTCAAAGAGCAATACACACATAAAGTAAATACTCCATTGCAGCAGCTATAGTCTTTTCACAGAGCAGCCCAGAAAATGAAATGACTGAATTAGGAGCAATAATGGCTCCTGTTCACAAGTGAAAAAAAGCAAATATTATTTGGATGAGGTCCAGGCAAAGCTTTCCCAGCACACACTCTTTTATTTGAGGTATAAAGGCCTGCAAAAAAAAAAAAGAACAAACCCCACACCAAACAAACGCCAGCCAGCTACAGCTTGTGAAGTTTGCCACCTAATGAGGAAAGCACAGAACAGCAACGCCCGTAAAAAGCGGGGAAAAAATAATAAATTGTGCTGCAGTTATTATATGCTACAGCCATATTCGCTATTGGAGACCAGTTAGCTCTTGGAGGCCATAAAGGCTTCGGAACGCCTCTGCACCGCTGACACTGGATCGGTTAAACAAGAGAAAGGCTTCTTCTCCCCCTCCTTTATACACAAAGCCGTAGAGACGTGGTTTTATCCTGAATCAGTCCTATATTTTGTCTTACAAACCTAGAAATTAATGAAAAAAAAAAAAAGACTCCCAGCTTCTGCAGGGAACATATATTTGCCAAGGTGTCGAGATGTCCTGTCACAAACTGCTAGGTAATACAAAGTCACACTGTAGGAATTTCTGAAATTCTATTGGTGATTTTTATTCATCTCCAAGGCCTGTAGGAAGAGCTGTTAAGAAACTAAGAGTCTGTCTTTACAACAAGAGGCATATGAGAAACACTACCTGTTAAAGTTCAGAAATATCTGACACAGTTTAGAAAACTTCTCAGTATGCTTTTTTGTGAAACATGTGGCACACACAGACCTTCAGAGCAAGGTGTTAGAGTGCTACACAGGTCATGAAGACATCCCTGACCATGACAGGCTTGCTCTCCATTCAAATTCACATAGGTAAAATACGTATAAAACTGAAAAATTCTATTAAACCTTTAACGGAGACACACACACACAAATAATTAGAATGTAAAAGCTTCAGAAGACTTAGAGCCCAGCCTGATGTTCATTTGCTTCTAGTCATCAGGGTATAAATAAAGCATCATCAAAACAATACTCCCCATCTGCAGATGAGATCTCTGCCACAGCAGAGAGCAACAGCTCCGCAGTGGAGCTCATCTCCCTCTCTTTGGAGCAGAAATCATCAGCCCGGGTTGCTCCGGGGTGGGCTCCCATTTGAATTTGGAAAGCCTAAGGATCGTCAGAGCTACCAGGAACATCTTGCACCAAAAGCAATCGCAATATATCTGTAGCAGAGAAGTACCTCTGCCCGAGCATGTGGCAGTGAGCCCATGGCCATCTGAGGGGAGGGACACTCAGACTCCAGAGTTAGCTGCACTCCCCTCCTGCAGTAAACCTCTCTGCATTAGTGCCTGCACTGCAACTACAGAGCAAGCACTAATAGGGGAGAAGAAGTGTTATCCAAGCAGCCAGAAATTCGTAATTATAAGGTTGACATTGCTATATGGAATTATGCCTAAGTGGAATAATTATTCATTTATTTTAAACAGATGTTTAAATAGCATACATATGTATGTATATGTATACACACCACAGCAACTGATACCACATAAATAAATGTCAATATAGATATGTACATGAAATACGTGTGCAACAAAAATGATGAACAATGACCCAAGTTCTGGTAACTGGGTAATGTAATTCAAAACCAACCTCTGACAGAAATTGTTCTGCAGACTATCACCCACATGGATATATACATATAGATATATATATATATATGCAGATATATTGCATCTTACACAGACAGAAAATCTGGGTTTCACTGGCACAACCTAAAAACCAGATACACTTCTTGGCAATAAATCATTATTATTACTGCAAGGCACTGAGAACGGCTTACACTAGTCTACCCAAACTATTGCACATGTGGTGTACTTTCAGCTCTGCGCAAACACGTAATTGACTACACACAGAGCTGGTGTCTGCTGCTGTAAGCTGCTGTGTCAGCACTTTCAGAGCCCTTCAAGGCTATGCAGATCCCATGGGGTCAGCTGCGCAAGGTACCAGGCAGCTCCGACACAGCAGTGGAAAAGGGCAATCACTGCTCTTTCAGTATACATGTTGGAAGAGTGACTGACTGAGTGCCCTCCTTTATCAGAAGTTAAACTGAATACCTTGCTGAGATACTCCAGGTCAATCAAACTGTAATGCTACAGCAAACCTGATATACTCATTTTATGCTGTGATTAAAAGAGTGGCTTTTTGCAAAATTTCCTGAGAAAACCCTATAACGCAGGCCCCTAATCTATTTTAAAATTATCATAGCCAATGCAAGATAATGAAATAGACTTGTATACTCTACACTTCTTTGGCTTTCTTCCTGGTGGGCTAAATTAAGTTAAGGGAAAACATTTTGTTTCTAAAGTGCATTAACAAACTTCATTTACAATTGGAAGTAATTTGTCTCAGAATGTCCCACAAAATCATCTGTGTACCCATCTGGTCCTCGTGCTTTATTATTTAATATTTCTCGCAGATCTTCTTTATTTGTTCCATATTACACAGTTCTGTTAACTCTCTTGGCTCTCGTGCAAGGTAGCAAGTACAGCAAGGTGCTGGGAGTCAGGAGTTGAGCCTCTCTAGGTTCTGCTCTGCTCCCCTCCACCGCCACAGCACATACGGCACATTTCTCAGAGGCCAGTTATACATCCCTTTCTCATTTTGGGCACCTACCTGCAATCCCCTGGTAGGAAAGTGACAGATTTTCAAGAAAGTTTTGCAACACTAGTTTTCTCTCCTGCAAGTGGAGCAGGACATCAATGGATCAGGACCCTAAGCCCAGTCCCAGCATCAGGCTCAGTGTCTTCATGCCCACCTGAGTTCTGCTCCTGCTCTGATCCAAAACAGGCACAGACCCCAACTGTGAACTGCATGAGAGCCGAATAAGCAATGCACAAAACAGTCTGAGTTTGAAAACAATTGATCTCAGTCTGTCTCAACCACCCTTTCTGATGTAATTTCAGATACATCGTTACCTTTCACATCCTAAAATTCCAAAGAAGTTTGTCCAGCCCCATATGGCAGCTCCATGCTTTAGATGTGCCAGATACTATGTCTTCAGGCCTACAGACCACCACGTCGAAGTGTCGTCTCAGCTGGTACTTTGGCTGTCTCCACAGTCATGTCCTTGTGCGCCTGCAGCCTACACAGCCAACAGGGCGAGGACCAGTTTACAGCTGTGGAACCATGGACCCACGACACCAGTTTTTAAAAGATGTTTTATCTTGGCAACACCAATGAGTTTTTATTATGCCTTTAGTCTTCAGATCTTGCTTTCTGCTTTTGAGACTGTTGTTTCCTCTGTGAATACCGTTTCTCTGTAACCTGCAGCAATCTGCATTCAGTCCTCCAGCCGTTTCTCCAACAACAAGAACACTGTCCTCAATAACACTGCACACATTTCTCGGCTTCTGCTAATCTTGTTAGGGCTACAGACATTTCTTTCATATCCTGAGAAGTAAGTCCCACAGCATCTTGTATTCCCAGTTTCAGTCAGCTCCTGTGAAGAGCAACCCGTTTCTTCTCTGCAATTTCAGAGACCTTCTTTCTGTTGATTCTGTTGTGTTGATTAAGCGTGAGGATAGCCGTCCTGGCAGCCATCACTCTCCCTGGGGAGCAGAGTCCTTCCCTTCTGGGAAGTGCTGATCTGGCCATTTAGGTTATTTACTTGGGATGAGATAAGGATAGTAGGGGGGATGAACTTAGAAGAGGAAAAGAAAAAACAAAGGTGAGAGGTTGCAAATCACATGATTGGCATCATTCCAGAGACCCTGCCCAGGAACTGCTGCCCAGGCGCTCCAGTTTGGGGCAGCGCAATAGGCCTGCTGTTTCTGCTGTACTCACACCAACCTTGCCTCTGCTGTGGTCAGAGAGGCTGGGATGTTTTCCCTGGCATTGGTGAGGGAGCCTGGGGAGCACCCTCCCAGCTCTAGCAGGGAACCAGCTGTTAGGTACCACGTGTCACTGCCTCTCCCCAAGCATCCTGCAGCAGGAGCATCGCTGGCGGCTTTCCTGGGAGCTTATTCAGATTTTGTCTGACTGGTCACAAAACTCATTTAAAGTCCCTCTGGATCAAAATGCTTCCTTTTAGAAATACATTGCTCCTGTGTTTTCTTCCCTCTGACCGATAATGATACATCACAAAACAAAATAAATTATTTAACTGCTTTTGGAAGTTGCCTTCCATGCAAGGCCTAACCTTTGGTAAAGATGCAACCATTCACACCCTCATGGTAAGAGAAAAGTCAATCTTCCTCATGCCTGATTTCCTTCTGGTGACTGGTTGGAAGACAGAGCAGTTTCAAGACTAAGATCAAGCCTAATTACTAACCAGCCCAATTCCAGCACCTGCATCTGTCAGTGAAAAAGTGCCACACTACCCACAAGCCCTGCCAGGAATGCCCTCTCACATGTTAAAAGTTATACTCGCTGCACACATTTTTTTAAGTAGGAAAGTTTAAAGCTGCAACTTTCTTTACATCACCTACTCTGTTTAATTCCCCTGTTCAGTAAGTGTAGGGTGGCAACCATACCATCTGGATGAAGAATGCCGGCAGCACTTTAAGAGGTCTGGAAATTTATGGAAGAGGCTCAAGGCTCTGTCTTCGCACACACAGTGGAGTTTATTAATTCACTTTATTAAGACCTCACCACTCTTTGAGACTGGGACACCCTCAGGATCTGCTGCTGTGTTTCCCTGCCCTGGAGACAGAGGTGGGGACCATGACTAGGCTATTGTCACTGGTGGTGGCTTGCCCACATCCAACAGAAAAGCTGGCTTTCTCTGCTGGCCCCTGGCTGCCTCTGGCCATCATTTTATCTCTTGCTCTGCAGCTGAGCAGCCTCACGATGCCATTTTTGCTACGGCTGTCTCAGTTAAAACACTAGCAGAACACTTTATCTCCAGCTGGGTGCCAACGCTGCAGTTCAAGCCTGGAAAGACTGCAAGGCTGAGGTGCTCTGCTTACAGGAAAACTTCACCAGAGAAACCACTCAGGCAGTCCCTCCACTTGTCCAGTTCCCAGTGTGAGCTCCTGGGCCAGCAGACGTGGTTATGATTTCCCAGCTGTGAGAACACTCACTACGTACTGCCTGTGTGCAGCAACCTACCTGACAGACCAAGCTCAAGGTCTGGTGAGCCTGAGGTCTCCCACAAAGGTGTTGCTGGCAAAAGCAGGTCTATGATAGGGAATATAGGGTTCCTGGGTTTCTTTCTTTAACAGGGATAGACACCTTTCAGTGTTTGGTATCTTATTTGTATGCTCATCTGTCTCTGATTATGCTCACAAAGTATCCCTGCCCTTAACCAGGGCCACCTCAACACACAGCCAGCCTGGAGGGAATGTGAACCCATAGTAGGCAAAGCTGGGTGCGCAGGACATGGGCTGCTCCTCTTGTTGTACACCGTACCCCGGTGCTTCTGTCTTCAACACAGAGTGCTCTTCTCCTGCACTGAGAGTTGCTGGATGGTACGTACACCATCTGCTCTCTCAATTCACCTAGCAGAGGAGAGCAGTGCAGAAACTAGATGATTCAAGGTCGAGTCTTCATGGAGTCGGGAGAAGAGAGAAAAGATAACTGGGTCTTGCTGAGGGTGGGTAAAGGATGCAGAGGAGGGGGGTAGGAAACTGTGATTGAGTAAGACCACCACTCCCCACTACACCTCCCAGCTTCTCTCTTCCAGATACTGAATGCTGAGACGGTCCAGACCCACAAAAAGGGGTCACAAAAAGGAGGGTCAAGTCTACTAGGGATGAAGGGCCTCTCATTTGCTGCAGAGGCTGGACAGCATGCGTACAGCATAAGATTGAGGGAACAAAAGTTTGTTCTGTAACAATTTCCTGCCAGATACTTCTTTACCCCGTGCTTTCTGCTTGGATTGAATTGCATAGTGCTCAAACCCCTACCTCCAAGCCTCAAAAGAAATGATTTTAAGTAAGTGGCACACGTTCAGGGTCAGCTGGCACAAAGGCATCTTCACTTTGTAACTAAATAAGAAGCAGTGAACAATTTTTCATACCACTGGGTGTTGTATCCTACTTTGTTTAGAACTAGGCCCTTTCCTGAGTCCATGAGAGCTAATTTCACTGGTTTTGAAAGAACTGAAATGCATTTATCCAAGACTGGAATATGGCCCTTAAAAGGCTCAGACACAGTACTGTGACTGCTAGCAAACAGCTGGTTTAACATCTACTCTTAAACAAATTATATGATGTAAAATAGAGAAAATACAAATATTAAACAGCAAGGGAGGTGTAGGGAAAAAGCAAGAAAAAGTGAAACTCTCTGGAATCCTAAGACTCTGTCTGATAAACAGATGCCATGTTAAACAAAACAGAAATTAAACAGGCTAACAGAGTTGGAAATCTTGGTTAAAAAACTAAAAGCCAAATCTGATGTTACTTGAAAAGCTGCATTCCAAGGCTCATTCAGTAGAAGACTGGACCAGTGAGATCATTAACAAGAAATGCTTTTTATAGCAATGCTAGGTATCATTACAGGCCTAAAATCATATGCAGAGTATCTTCGGCACTTAAAGGACAAAACACTTCCCTAAGCAAGTCTATTAGAGGTTGAAGTTACAGTCCACTCAAAAACGCATTTCAATAAATTTTCTTAAATCAAAATCTTATGAATATCCACAGGAATGTTATGAGAGGGGAGAGGGGGAGCGGGGGAGAAGGAAATGCATCAGCAGAAGGAACAGATTTTTTTTTTCCTAACTCAAAAAACATTTCTCAGTTACAGCTGCATTTTGTGTTATTCTTCTTTTCATTTTGCATATTCACTGACATGCTGCTCGTACTCCCAGCAGTGTATCTTACTGCTTTGAACTGCTGTGATGGGACAAAGCAGCAAGGAGCCTCGCGTTAAGCCAAGCGCACGCCAGCTTTTGTCACAAGAACAGGGCACAGCCTGTTCTCAGGTGTCCAGCCTCGAGGTTTTGTAATTATGTTCTCCTCATCTAACACTCTCTAATGCCACTGCAATTTACTGAAGTGTAGCTTGTGCAAGCTACCAACAAGATGAAATGAGAGGAAGGAATATAGCTTAAACTGGCTGAATTTCCAGAACATCAGCAACAGACAAATCTCATACTGCAACAAAAAAATCCATTTTCTTTCAAACAAAATAAGGAGTTCAATGCCCTTCCATCTGGCTTTCTTCAAAAGCTTATCCTTTGACAAATCAGCCACTTAACTGAGTTAAGAGACTGAACAGACCTTTCAGAAAGACTGAAGTATAAACAAACTTAGCTGAGACAATCAGTTTCTGTGATTGTCAGATAGTTTTGTACCATAAAATGTTTTCCTGATTCTTCTCCAACATCCAGAAACTGGTATTTCAGGGTGGTCGTGGCTTCATATTTCTTAACAGGAATCGTCCCACAAGGCCTTCTGAACTTCCTCTGAGAAGACAGCTTCATCCAGGCTCTATAACAGAAATATCCACAGCCCCTTCAGGGCTGACAGAAACATGACATGAAGTGGAGAGTTTGATGAGAAAATACTTATACTCCTTGAAGCACCACTAGCTTTTTATGCCTTAAAAATTTCAGCCTTTTCTGGATAAAATTGCCTCTGATGTCACCGGATGCCAGCTCCTCTGGAAGGCCAGTTCTCCAGAAGGATTTGAGAGATGTTACGGTTTTTGCTTTCAGAAACAATACTGTTTGACCTAAACTGATCTAAAGACGCTTTTGCTGATGGCATATTGTGTGTGTGTATATATGTATATACACACACACACATACCATACTTCAGTGTGCATACCGGTACATACCACTGGTATATTTCCGGTGCTTGAGGCACATCGTGGTAGCCAACATGAGGTCCCTCAGAAACGTCAGCATGGTGCTAGCTGGGAGGGGAAGAAAAAATTACCTCAAAATCTCCTGCTAAATAGCACAGCAGCATGGTGTGAAACCTCAGATGGTGCCACTGTGGCACTCGGAACTCCTGATTTCTTCAAAATATGTTGCAAGATACTTCTAAAACCTCTTCACTAACATAAACCACACAACTATTTTACAGTGCTACAGTCACAGCTGACCATAGGAGACCAATTAGCAGAATCAGACAGTCAGGTCACACCAAGTACGCTGGAATCTGTATGGATGCACCGGTGGGTAATGGCAGATTATCTGGCATTAAAAGTAGGAGTGACAATGCAAAGGTTTTGCCATGAGATCCAGCAGGGCTACTGCTGTGCAATTTGGGTAGCAGCTGCCAACATTTAGGTAGAACAGGACAGTTTATATAGCTGGGAGACAGAGTTGGCAGCTACATTTATCTAAGCAACTTATTTTCTAACAAACAATATTTTTAATCATAATAATTAACAATACAATGGATTAATATCCAAGAAACTCCTGCATATGCCTGCTGTAAACTATCTACATGTACCAGCTGAGTCCTTGCACTTTTGCAGTCACCCTGTTACAACTTTTACCTAGCCTAGCTGTATTGCAGCAGTAAAAGGGATTAACAAAGGCTAATACTAATCCTATTAACTACTCACTCAAAAGTATATGAGTATATAGTATTTTTTTTCTTGTTTGTATTTGTGAAAACTCACTGAATATACTTCTACATATAAACATAGAAAGACGGATTACTTGACCTGTCCCTACCTAAACCATGACTTAAGTACTCACAGAATCAATCACAGAATCACAAGATTCTCATTCATGAGATCCCCTCTCAGTCTTCTCTTCTCCAGGCTGAACAGACCCAGCTCTCTCAGCCTTTCGTCCTAAGAGAGTTGCTCCAGTCCCCTCATCATCTTTGCTGCCCTCTGCTGGACTCTCTCCAGTCGTTCCCTGTCTCTCGAACTGGGAGCCCACAACTGGACACAGCACTCCAGATGCGGCCTCACCAGGGCAGAGTACAGGGACAGTACCTCCCTCGACCTGCTGCCCACACTCTTCTTAATGCACCCTAGGATGCCGTTGGCCTTCCTGGCTACAAGGGCACAGTGCTGGCTCACGGTGAGCCTGGTGTCCACCAGCACTCCCAGGTCCTTCTCCACAGAGCTGCTCTCCAGCAGGTCCATCCCCAACCTGTCCTGGTGCGTGGGGTTGTTCCTCCCCAGGTGCAGGACCCTACACTTGCCCTTGTTGAACTTCATCAGGTTTCTCTCTGCCCAACTCTCCAGCCTGTCCAG
>VZSC01016555.1:66392-117280 GCA_013398225.1 Steatornis caripensis | reverse complement strand
AAAAAGGGGTGGGCAGCCCCCCCCCCCCCAATTTTACACTGAAGACAACACGAGTAACAACAATTTAAGACCAACTACTTTCATATTAATCAATTTAATTTAATCTAATTTAGCTATGAAGTCTGATCAGCATTGACACTCATTTGAGACATCTGCCCTAAACTCTTTCCTCTGGAGGTCCTCTAAGGAAACCTACAATAGATACCCAAAGTTCAGATGGACAGATGAATCCCACTTCACAACTGTATGTAGGTAACTGTCTAGTTCTCACCCAGAACAAGCACAATTAATTTTAACCAAGGTTTGCCAAGTCAGTCAGCAATTCATAAAGATAAAAGCAAATTTTCTCAATTTAAAAAACTTGAAAAAACGTAAAACCATTAAATGTTTAAGATCTGGCATTACAGAACTTCCACTTTTTTTTAAAACTTGGATTTTTTTTTTTTTTAAAGACATTTGTTACCCTAAGAAATGGCCATTAGCCATACCTCTGCAAGGCTTTCACAAAGGCACAGAGTCCTGTTCAGGTTGTACTGAGGACAGACAGAAAGCCTTCATATGGGAACCCCAAACACCCTTTCTCTGCAACTGTCAACAGGGAACTCCAACTACGTGAAATCAGCAACCGTACAGATTTCAGGAGTTGGAAGGATTTAAGGATTTCAAAATAACTACTTTGTATGAACTCTGGTTTGTAATTTGTACATTTTTTCTTAGAACATAGCCCCTGTAAGAGCCGAACTCACTCTCCACAGCCCCCTCAGGACCATAGCTCCTTCTCCCTAATTTGGCCTGATAGGAGCTCTAATCTCATCAGGTCTTTTCTTAAGCTGAAAAAACTGGTTTGATATGCATTACCTCTGGATATTGCCTCCTTTTAGCTAACAAGTGATTACTCTGCAGTATAATTTTTCTTACTCGAAACCTTTGTATCACAATCGCTTTGTCCTTTCGCACTACTCTGTTAAGCCCCACAGTCTCACGGGACATCAGTGGTTCGCATACTATGGAAATCCTTACCCAATATACCCCTACTTCCACTCTTACCCTTCACACTCACATTTTTCCTGCATTTTCCCCTGTGACCCTTTGCTAATGGCTATCCTCCTTCCATGTGAATGGGGGTAACTGCTACAGCTAGCACAGACAAGCAGGTATCTCAGTTCTGCATTAGTTCAGGGAAGCACAGAGCACAGATACTAACGACAGACAAATCATAGAATCATAGAATCAAATGATTTTCTTTTGAAGGCTCTGCTGCCAACTTCAGTTACGAAGACAGGTAAGAATAGGATTCTGACCCAGCTGTCCTAGACAAGTAATGAAGAAATTCAAGTAAGAAAAATAAAACCGAAGTGATTGCTCTGTTTTCCCTTTTTACCTTCGGACGCGTCCAGGAGGAAAACAGCTGCTAACAAACTTCTCACCATTCCAACTGCTTTTCACACACCAAAAACACTGATCATGTAACAGTTTTCAAAGTTCACCCAGAAAAAATTTCCAAACAACACTTATTCAGACTGGCAGACCTAATCTCGTTTAGGTGCATAGGTAACATTCATGAAGTTAAGGAAACTTGCTTTTATCAGAAAGCAGGAGTTAACTTTCCATTTTTGTCCTGCTAATGTCAGGCAGTGAAATTTAAATGCAGTTTTGCAGCAGACACAACACCATTTGGTATCTCTACTGCAACATACTGTTTGAATAGCATACAAAATAAAAACCACAGCAGTTTAAATACAAGTTAACAGAAAAAGAGAGAAAATGGAACATTCAGAACATAAGGTCCACCAATTTACTAAGGGGCAATGAAGACTATCCACTGGAACTGTTTAGATAAGAAAATATATAATTTGGTTATAATTAGATTGCACTCCTCCAGAAATCCCAGAGATATCAATGCAGGTAACTTTCCACTTATAACATGTAACGAGAATGTGAAGCTAGCAGATTTCCTTAAAAGAGGGTGACTTGTTAAATAAGCAGAACTGTTCTTACTCAACAGCATACTGTATTCTGGTTGCAGATTCTAATTTTCAGGCAAGGTTGGTTTATATTCTTCTGCTTAAACTATCAAAATCTTAGTTTCAAGAAAAACAGCCACAGTATATGCTGTAAGTTGCTTCATATTCACCAGATCCTAAAACATTAGCCTCCAGAGCATACCACATTTTAAGTAGCACCCTGTTTAACTGTCCATCTTCTAGAGAGACCTTGAACTCCTCACAACACATTCCACTTTCAGCCCTCTTCCTGTTCTTTCAGTTCACAAGATTCTGATTTAAAGTAGCTGCCACTTCAAAGATTCACTATGCAATGGACACAATGATTATTGTATTACGGACTGGAATAAATTAAGTACATTTCTTCCACAGAATATAGACAGTCTAGTAAAATTCATGTAAAATTCAGAAGGAGCACTTCCCATTTGTGTTGTGAAAAGAAATCAACCTTGAACTTTATTTGATGATACAAAAAACAAATGTAAACTTTTCTTTCAATTCATCTTCTATCCAAGCGTATAAAACAATGAACAGTAGGTGAAAAAACATCTAACATTTTCTCACTGTCAACAAAGATGGGAAGTTTTGAATGTTTCTACATAAAAACTAACACAAATTGATTTAAAGCAATTATATTAATGTGACTGTAGGGTTTGGAAGGAGATTTAAGGCAAGCATCTTGCCAAAGTAAAGCTTGAGCATGCAAGTTCTAAATCACATCAAATTTTAAACTACACCTGGATTCCTTTGCAGAATATTGTCTAAGTAGGTTAATCAATGCATGCAATACAGAACCTATCTTTTTCAAAACAGAGATAATAATCTAATCAGGGTGGGCTGGGGTGTTTTGGATGGAAGTTTTATACCTGTACCTCAGCATATTCAGACATTGTGTTTTGTCTAGACATAACCTCTATCCCCTTGAGTAAAACTGCATTAAAAGTAAAACCATACTTAAATTCATACTGTCCTCTTTTCTACATCAAGCTTAACTCTAAAGATCTCCTAATGCTCTGAAACAAGTTAAGCCTAGCATAAGCTATGCAAGCAGAATTAACCTAGTTTAACATATTCATCCACTCTGATTTTAGATACTGGAGAAAGAGCAGGTAATTTAAGCATCTAAAAAAGAGTTCTCTTAATGTAGTCCTATACTTACTTTACAGTAAGAAAATGAAGCTTTGAATTCCACATCTACATGCTAAAGTATATAAGGATATTAATCCCTCAAGTGGGATTTCAGCAGAACCTTAACAGTTTTCCCACATAGTGGCAGGTCATCAACACTGAGTATTCTTCATCCTATGGCTTCAGATGAGGTACATATTGAATCCAGCTCACTCAGCCTGGATGCTCCAACTACAATTTTTATGGTACAAAAGCATGGCAAGACAGATACCTCCTACAGCTAATGCATTTGAAGAAGTTACCTCTTTAAATGAGTGACTGAATCTAGGAAGGTATTCCTACCTTACTAGCTGACCTGTGCTGCCCCACACACTGGAACTGCATGCTTACAGTTCTACAAAAAGGAGAATACTTAATTTTGCATTCATGAAACATTGAATTTGCTATGCTAACCATAGGCTCTGATTTTTTCCAGAGGCTACACTTCTATGAACTGCAAAGTTCTCAGCCACAATGCTTAGATTTCTTTATGAAGCTGTCCTTCAGGATTTATTGAAACATGAGTAAATGATGAAGACCACTGTTTTTAAAAAAAAAAACAAACCCAAAACACAACAAAAAACCCCACAAACAACTAAACTGAGCTAAGGCCCCAGCACCACTGAGCCCCTATTTTTGTGCTTGTATCTTTCTTCAGTGAGTCTTCTTTGCCGCCTTCTACTCAATGTACTTCTTTTATTCAATACTCTACAAGCACTCTAATCTAGCGGCAAAGGTTTTTTTCTAGACTACAGCATGTCTAATAAATGAGAGTAAACTAGCATCTTACAGACAGCAACATGTACACAAGAGCATCTCCATTCTTTCACCTTTCTGTGAGCCAAGTCTCCTAGTATCTCAGTTCTTATGACAACCATAACCACCATTCTTATCATTCAAACCATGGTAATAATTAAGTTGACCTATTTGCTGGGAAGCATCAGGTAAAATTACATAGAACTATGGAAAAATTTAACCATGTCCCATTAAAAAATACCTTAGAACATTTACTTTTCTAAATGTTACTACAGCCAAGCTCTGCACACACACGTAAAATTGTAATTTTCTCCAATTTTTAATGTTGGGATTTTAAAAGAATCCTAGGAGTACACGATGTCTAGTTCTCACTGAATTTAAAGACATAACTGGTAATAGAATAAGTAAATTATTAGTCACTCCTGTATTTTATACTATTTAAAGGCATTACTTAATCTCTAGTGAGGAATGAAGACTAAAGTAGTTTATTTTGTATTTGCTATCTACATTTCAAAAGACCCTTCACTCTCTCCTAGACCGTGATAGCTTTGTACAACCTCTCAGCCTAGACAGGTTGTATAAAAGAGCTGTATGCTCAAGATAGCGTGTTCAAACTTGAGATCAGGCCTTTTTTGTTGATATCGTTTTGATACATTTCAGCTGCAGGTTCTTTATGCACGACTAGAATACAGTGCCAAACTCAGCACTTGGTAGCACAAACATAACATTGGATTTATTTCTCTGAAGCAAGAATCCGTTCCAATGCATCACAATGAACATTCCTACATGGTCTTAAAATCAGCACGTACTTCATCATCCCTCATCCTCCATTATTCTGACCTTTTCTACTCAAGTATCAGATACAAATATGTGCAAACCTCAATAGTTCAGAAGCAAATAAATTGCACCACCAGTGCAAATGTAAGCATTCTTTGTTCAACTACGCAGTATAACGATATACAGAAACAAAACCACATTAAACATTAAGATTAGTAATAAAGAAATTGCAAAGTCTAAATTGGGTTTATTACAAGAAATTACTTCTTTTATACATTAGTTGCCAAGGTGTTTTAGAAATACAACAGGTTCTGATTATTGTACATTTTTCCGGCCAGAAGGTGCTAAATATAGCAGCTATTGGTTATTAGAACAGATATAAAACAATCTTTACTTGGCTTTCTTTTGACATGTATTTTCTTTCAGTTTTTGTTTAAAAGTGGTGAGCTAGGACTTCAAAACTGTAATACAATGATCTTTCACCGACAGACTTAATGTTTGAATGATATGCACAGACAAGAATTTTTTTGTAATATTTTCTAAGCGGACAATTCTTAATCAAAGAAAAGATTTGTCTGATAACCAGGCTACTTTATTATTTCTCACCTTAAAAAAAATACACGTCTATTAGCAGAAAGATCAGAATGACCTTTTGTCATAACTATGTAAGTTTAGCCTTGCTTGCTTAAACTAAGGACTTAGCTTTGCTCCTGTATATATTATAACTCCTGCTATTATAAGTGGAGGTTATAGCATCATAGGTAAATGTTGAGCTTCGCTCAGTTTCAAAGTTTCAGCACACTATTCAAAATTCCCACGGGACACAAGCAAGTGAAGTGAAGATTACGAAGACAGCAGTATTTAAGGCCCAGTACAGTACACAGCAGGTAAAAAAAAACCCCACAGACTTTTCGTCCAGGCTCTTAGCCACAATCACTTACCTTAACTTAGACATAATGTACTAAATAATACTGCATCAATGACGCATTGCTTCGAGGAGACATGCGCCTCTTCTGCAGCATTTGGAAGACAAAGCATCTCTACAGCACTACTGAGACCTACCTTAAGTGGAGGGTTACAAATCACTGTCACACATTTATATTTCCACTGTTAGTAAGTGGTAAAAAAAAAAAAATCCAGAATAAAGCTAAGAATCTTGATCAATTGGGCTTTCTAACAAACAACTTCTGAACAGCAGCACAGAAAAGGAGACAAGCTGTAAATAGTACTTACACTAGGGACCTCAGGGAATCAAAACACTACAGAGGAAATCTGTGTGATACGCCTTTTCTCTGCATGAGTACAAAAAGGCTGATCCCAAAAGAGACAAAGTGTAATATACACAGGGCGTTAATAATTACTTTGGAAGGCTGAACTGAAGAAAAAAAAAGTTGTCTTTTACTCTCTCTGCAGTCAGTATCATTACCCGTTAAAAAAGTACACTGCTACGTGATCCTTTGTACTAAACTCTCAGAAAATCAGCTTCTAAGGAAGCTTGTTGCTTACTTTTTGTTAGTTTTTATTTCTGTCCCAAATAAACCATAAAGTACTAACTGTAAGACACTCCCCACAAAACAAGAGATCAGAGACTACTTCATGCTCCATCCTCAGAGTCCGTAGTCCCCGTTCTAACTCTTCTATAGAGTGAATTACTATTTGAAACATAATTTGTAAATTTTACCAGCAATTGTTTTCACCACCTTTCAAAGAAAATGAAGCGCTCCCATTTGATGGCTACAATCTAATAATCAGATTAAACCAAAATAATCCTAAACGGAACATGTAAATACCCAAAGAGGTATTAAAAGTATTGTCTGAAAATATAACATACAGAATATTACTTTTTGCAGCCTACAGCTTATAGTCAGATATGTATAAATGGGCAAGTAATTGAGAAGTCAGTTGGCAGCATATGCTAATCTCTGTTGACAAAAAGACCAATATCTTTTGTACTTTAGCTATAGTCAATAGAATATATTTTAAAATAAGCATGCTGCATTTTACCAGTGATTCAATGTCTCAGTTATCTACGCTTCAAACTTACACGTGTATAATTTTACACAATAATTTAGTTACGTATTTACAATAGGCACAAATCCAAACCAGTAAAGACAAAAGACTTTGGATCAAGCTTCCTCTTTGAAAGATACATTATGTTTATTTACCTAATATTTTTAAACTCTTGCTTCACCTGTAAGTATGCCAGTGTATTATAGGTTTATATGCAATTAAATGACTCACTCATTTATAAAGTCATAGAAGCAAGCTGTGCTCTCAGTCACCTGAGAAGAATAGCTATAGCATTTAGATTATATTGACTGTTTAATTAGAAACTTTGAGTTACTCATTTACCGAAGACACATTTTTCATCCGTTTCTTTTGGTTTGTTTTTTTCTTGAGTGGGAGTTAAGGGCACAGAATCACATATAGGAGCATAGTTACTATGAATTTACTGTGCAGAAGTAAATATACTGGCATTAATAAAATATGCAAATGGGCAAGTTTTGCAATAATTAGTGAAAGAACAGTTATTGAGTGTATAATTAAATAAAAATCAAGTATATTCTTATTTTTAAGAATAGATAGCTAGCAGAACCTGCATATATAATGAACTGGATTTGATACTGCTGTTCACATATTAATGTGAAAAGAAAAATACGTGCAGCTATAAACGTGTATCAATCTTACTACACATTTTTGGTAGAAAGTAGAAAGTTGTGATTAGCATATGCACATTTTCTTAACTCCAAGTTTAAAAGTGGATTCACTTTTTGATGCACAATTAACTTGCATTAATGTGAGTTATTCCTATTATTAGGAAAATAAATAAATTCTGCCATTTTTTATTTAGTTTGGTTGGAGGCCAAGAACAGAGAATACCAGCAACAGGGTTAGTCTTCAGATACTAAAAGACTGCTTCAAAAGAGGAAAAGGACAACCCTTTCTCCAGATCCGTGACAGTGAAGATGGGAAGCAATCAGTTTCAGCTGCACCAAGAATTATCTAGGGTGGACATCAGGAAAAATTTCCCAGTCTTTTCCCACTGTGAAAGCCATCCTATGTAAGTTATAAAATCTCTCTCGGTGCAAGTTTGTGGGTTTTGGTTTTGCTTTTGTATTTTTAAAAAAACAGTTTAAACAAGTCAGGAACGACAAAGACTCTTCATTCTGCTTTAGGGCAAGAATACAGAACACATGATCTCTTACTGTCCCTAGTAGCCCTGCTTTTCTATGACTGAAAAACATTCCCTGTAACCACTTATTTTAAGTGAAACAGACCTGCAGAGACATTCGACCTGTAGTCCTGCTTAACTTTTTCTGACAGGGTAAAAATATTGCACTTCAGACAGGTTCATTTTGTTTCCAAAATGAAATTAAGTCAAAGATGATGAATTTTTCACTCTGCAACGCAGATTTCAGAATATGGTATGCCAAATGTGGGTAAGGTTTATCTGCAGACATTCCACTTTTGTTCCAGAGGCAACAAGGTCTCAAGCATACTGCAAAGAATCAAACTTTCAAAAACAAATCAAAGAAAAATTGCAGAAATTATCACCAGTTCCACTGCATAACCAGCATCTGTTTTCATATAAAAAAATAAAGTGTTTGCATTAAACTTTATTGCACCATCAATTTAAGATATCCCCCTTTCAAGTCAAATATTAAATTATTTTTATCAAATAAAATACAAGGTCTTCTTTAAAGTGTCAAGTAGATATAGTATATGAGCTATGCAGAGAAAGAACAGTCTCAAGGAATGACATACATCAAATGAGAGATGACAGAAAACAATCATTAGGTTGTTTCTTTTCCATGATTAAAAAAAGACTGCAAAAAGATTGTGTGAGCTACTGTATGCACTACATGCACGAAAGGCATCCCTCCTCATTCAAGGTGTTGAAGCAGGTGACACCTTCAGGCTGTCAAGTGCTGCATGAATCCTGAAGTGCAACCTGGACTCCATAGAGTATTCTTTGTAGTTGTTTCTGCAAACAATAAAGTTATTTTAAGAAAAACTTTTTTGGCCTGGATTGCTTCTACTCCATACATGCGCTGAAGCACCAAAGATAACAGCCTTCATTCCTTCAACAGGAAACAGAGGCTGATACACAGATGAGTTATGAGACATTTAAAGCTACGTTCACAAACTGACCAGATACTTACACCAGTACTAACAATTAACCTGATAAACTGAATTCATGTCTTAGCACTTCTTTCACTTATTTCGATCCTTTTAACAGCCCTCTGAATTACTGAACTTTGCTGTGAAATGCTAGAAGACTACAGAAAAGCTGTTAGCTGAAAGTGTATGTTCAGCTTCAAAACACAGGGAAATCCCATTATGTAATCCAAGCAACAACAAAAAAAGGCTATGTTTCTGAACCACTATGTTTCTAAACAAGGTTTTAGGAATTTTTTGTCTCACACTTACAATACTATTGCATGATTGGTATACTTCTCTGTACGCACAAAGGGCAAATTCTACCCCATACTACAACCTACAGATGAAGCAAACATGCTGCTATACAGTAAATTTAGCTCTCTACTGCTCTTCTGGGAAAGGATGTGAAAGGAAAAAGGGAGGTCATCAGGAGCATACTGGCTTTCAACCTACTCCCACTAATGTCTTTAGTGCAGCAGATGTAAGCCCTCCAGCTGCTCTCCGAGACAGAAGTGGTACAGATCTTTTCTCTGGACTCTCCAGCTCCATCCAATGCATGCAGTGGAGCCTCAGCAATGAAAAGGTGACATTTTCCCTTCATACTGTGTCTTGTTTGATATTGTGTACTCCCACTGTGTCTGAAGGACAGTGTTTCTTGAAACTGTAAATTTCAACTATATCGGACTACTTTTCCTAGTCAAGAACACAGACTTATGATTACTTGTATTTTGAAAAGGGGAATAAAAACACGTCTTCATCGCTGAAGTTACTCAGTTACTCTTAATCTACAGGCCAACACAAATTAAAAAAAATCCACTTACTTTGCAGTTTCTATGTATCTTATTGCTTTTTCTCTCTCATCCTGTTGTTTATACAGAAGACCCAACTCATACAGGGTGAATGGCACCAAATAACTATCATATTTTATTTGCTTCTCACTAGAAAACCAGAAAAATACAGAAGTGGTTCATTACAACCTTTCCTTGAGTGACCAGTTAACTTTCAAATGCAATCACTGCCTATAAAAGCACATGGCCAGAGAAAACACTCTGGAACCTTTTTACTGGTTAACTCTGTGCACATTAATTATATCTTTAAAGAATAGATATAACATACTGCCAACACGACCTTCTAGAAGCAAATATTTATTCTTTCCTACGTCCTATTTGTACTGTGGTATGTTACCCAAGCTATGATGAACACAATTCCAAGGCTGGGACCCCACTGCGTGACTTAGTTAAAAAAAAACCCCAACCATCCGAGAAGATGACTTGAGCTAAAAACAACATTCATTACTTATGCAGGATAATACAAATACCTATCTCCTACATACAGAATTGAGACCCCCTTATCCTAGCTTGCCTGAGCAAGTCAGCAGAGAAGTTAAGAAAATTGAACTTTTCCTCAGTACAAGAAATTCTCAGAATCACTGTGGCTGGAAGACACTTCTGGAGACCATCTAGTCTCCAGACTAGAAGAAGGTCAAAAGCATCAACTTGTTGACAACTGTGTCCACCTAGGTTTCAAATTATCTCCAAGGATGGAGACTCCACAATCGCTCCGGGCAACCTGTGACACTGTTTGACCAATCTGACAATAAAAAACTCAAAACCTCCTTATGTTTAAACTATTTCCTATATTTCAGTTTGTGCCCATGACTTCTTATTCTGTCACCAGGTACCACTGAGAAGAGTTTGGCAGGTTTTGGTTTGGGTTGGTTTGTTTTGTTTTGGGGTTTTTTTGTTGTTTTTATTTTTAAATCACATTCCCTTCAGGTAACCCTTTCAAGTCTTCTTCACTCCCAGCTCTCTCTGCTTTTTCTTATGTGACAGATGCTTCAATCCTTTAATCATCTTTGTGACTGTTTGTTAGACTTGCTCCGGTATGTTCATGTCTCTCTTGTAGCAGTGAGTCCAGGACTAGACACAGGACTCCAGACGTGGCCTCACCAGTACTTAGAGGGGAGGAAGGATCAACCCCCCCTTGACTTGCTGATGACACTCTTCCTAATGCAACTCAGGACACAGCTGGCTGCCTTTGTTGCAAAGGCACATTGCTGGCTCATGGTCAGCTTGGGGCTGACCGTGATGCTCAAGATCCCCAGGGCATTTTCTGACAAGCTGGTCTCCAGTCAGGCAGTCCGCAGCCTGTGCTGATGCATGGGGTTATTTCTTCCCAGGGGCAGGGATTTGCACTTCTCTTTGTTGAACTTCATGAGGCTGCTGTCAGCCCATTTCTCCAGCCTGTCCAGGTCGACCTGAATGGCAGCACATCCATCAGGCATATCAACCACTCCTCCCACTTTGTATCATCTACACATTTGCTGAGGTCGCCTTCTGTGCCATCATCCAGGTCTTTAATGAAGATGTTAAAAAACACTGGCCCCAGCATCAAACGCTGCATTATTCTGCTGGTAACTGGCCTCCAGCTGACTTCATGCTGCTGATCACAGCCTTCTGAACCCAGCAGTTCAGGCAGTTTTCAATGCTCTCTAACTGCCCAGTTATCTAGTTGAGACTTCATCAGTTTGTCTGCAATTATATTGTGGGAGACAGTGTCAAAACCTTTCTAAACTCAAGATAAAGAACATCCACTGTTGTCCCCTCATCTACTGAGACAGTCATGCCATTGCAGAAGACTAGAAGGACGGTTAAGTGTGATTTCCCCTTCATAAATCCATGCTGACTACAGCTGATCATCTTCATGCATTTGGAAATGGTTTCCAAAAGTATTTACTCCACCTTCCCAGGGACCGATGAGAAGCTGACAGGCCTGTAGTTTCCCAGAAACTCCTTCTTGCCCTTCTTGAAGACAGGAGTCACTTTTGCTTTCTTCCAGTCCTCGGGAACTTCCCCTAATTGCCATGAACTTTCAAAGGTAATGGAGTGTTACAATGACATTGGTCAGCTCCCTCAGCACTCGTGGTTAAACACCCACGACCCATCTACTTTTATATTCAGTTGCCATTGACATATGTACGTCTAGTTTGTTCACACTTTCCTAACCTGACCCTTGTCCATCAAGGGAAATTCTTGCATGTTCCACACTTTCCCACAGGTTTCCTGGATCTGGAACTCCTGAAGGCTGATTTTGCCACTACAGAAAGAGGTGAAGGAGGCATCTCATATCTTGGCCTTTCCTGTGTCTTTTACAATCAACTCTGATTCTTACCTGGATAGAGTAACATCAAACAATATTGCAGAATGAAGAATTTCACAACAATCACTGCAAAAGCACTGAACATTTTGAGAGCAACACTTCCAAAGTGGCACCTCATCCACCAAGACAAGTTTTGATGCACAGAAACTGTGTCTTGAAGTAGGGAAACTGATTATGTCATCAACAGTCTTAATGCACTGTATCAGCCCAAGAAGTGTAGAGAGTAAAGTTGACCAGAATGCAGATATTTATCAGAAAACTTCTCCTCTCCAAGCAAATCATACACTTTATGAAGAAGTGTTGTCTGAAGATTTTTGACGTGTCTCAGCTCTAAAAGCTTCCACTGTGTCAGCTCAAGCGCGATTTTCAGAAATGGCATTCCTTTAACTTGTAACCAATCAAACCCCATTGCTCTGTAACTTGCAAAACACTTGACTGAACTCACTTGGGATCTTAAAAATGGCAAGAGAAGGTGAGATGACAAGAAAATTATAACAAGAAATAGAATTATATGTAACAAAATCTCCTTATGTATTAATTTTTCTGAATTATTTACTAGAAAAATTGCATGTGTAAAAATGGCTTTTTCAGCCTAATTAGTCTAAAAATTTGACAAAGTTTACAATTACAATCAGAACATAACTCAATGTTGTATAAAGTTATTACAGCAGATATGGATCTGACACCTACAGTATCTGATAAATTCGTAACACAAGAAACTCAAGTTTTCAACTGAAACAAGTAACAAGATCAACAATTTCTCATCTACATAGAGAAGTATTAACTACTGAAGTACTAAATCCTGAAAAAACCCCAGGAAAACCATGTGAATTATCTTTATTTATATTGATAGTTCTGCAAATACAAAAATACTAATTCCAAATGCATTTAGATAAATGCATTACTCATCAGTTTATTTGTTCTAAAATATTACATTTATATAAAGCTATGTAACATTAAATTGCTGTAGAAATACACTAGCAAAGTTTTGTGGTTCTCCAGCTACTTTCAGAGGTATTTTAATTCCAGCTCCTTAACAGGCTGTTGAAGTTTAATTATTCAAAATTCTAACATGGTGGCTTCTATATGGGTATAAGAAATTTCACCCAAAGCTACAACATATAAAGGTAAAAAGTTTATGTTATTCTTACCTTTGAATCACTTTACTGAAACACAGTTCAGCTTGCATGAGTCTTCCCAAATGTTTCAGGCAGAGGCCCTTCAGTAACTGCAACATGCACACATCATCCATATAGTATTCATTGTGATCTAAAAGTGAAATGAGATCCATCAAACAATTTGAAGACATCATTAAAAGGAAAACCATCTATTTTCAGTAGGATATATGTATTCAGACTCAGAATCTTGCCTCTCATACTTTGTACCTCAAAACATACACAACCTTCAGGCACAATTTTAAATACTGTCTACTAAAGATTTGTGTGTAACATCTGTAGCTTTCTCTTTAAAGATACAGGCTAAGAAGAAAAAAGAAGAAATTTAAACATTCAGATGTTCCCCAGTCTCTACCTGGAAGTCAGTACAAAGCAGGTATAAAATGATCAGTTAAAGATTTCTGAACTTGTAACATCTAAAACAGGAAGCAAAACCTACAGTGAGACTGAAATCTCCTTCACACTACATTATCTTAATAGCTTCCCCTGTTGCAGAGCACTGGCAGACCTCCATGAGCATCAGTAACATGGAAAGCACAGGAACACACTAGGACTCACTCAGTCCTGCAGAACTTCTAGGAAGCATTACTAGGCAGTACAAATTCAAGAAGCCATGCTTATTAGTATTGCCATCATCACTAACAATCAAGAAGGTTCATTAACAGTACAACATTTGGAAAATTCAAGAAAATTTTATCTTCAATAGGACTAAAAATATCAGAGGAAAGAGCTTTTGTGAAATAGTTCAGAAATACAACTTTAATGAGAGTGGTCCTTTTTTGTTGCCTTGGTTTATAGAATTTGTAGCGTGCAGGGAAGGAAAAGAAAGAAAAGAAAACACATATGGATAGACAGATGGTGGCACATACATTAACAACTCAGGAATCAAAACACCCTCCCTTCAGATCATGTTGTTTACAACTAATTACCAGTTCTCTTAGGTCATGTTAATTTTTTTCTTAATAGTCTGCCAAAAAAAATCCTACGTAAACAGTTCTGAAACATGCAAGATTAAATCATTTTAGGATTCAGCAAAGTGCTTTGCCACTACATTCAGGCTTATTTCTGTCTGTGTTTAAACTCAGAAAGTCTCGACAGATAACAACTGACAGACTGTGCTTTTAGTGACAGGTAGAAGCGCAGTGGGTGAGTGTTTTGCATTCCCTCTAGCCTGTTTTGCTAGGCTAAGGTATTGGATTCACATGACTGTCTCCTAAGGATTCATTCATTGAAATTACTGGGGGCAAGCACTCATGTCAGTAAAAGCTTGCCAGTCTTTAACAACTTTAACTAGTATATCCCTGGTATTTCCCAGAGGAATAAAAGCTATTATGCCAAAACTCTGACAGTAAGTGACACTAAATGCACAGGCCAATTTAATACAGACTATCTTGCAATAAATGTGGGAGAACTATCTTCCTGTAGTCCTCTATACCAGAGGAAATATAATTATCAGGACTATGATACACACAAAAAATTAATTTCTCTTGAAGTTACAAATTCCTTTTTTCTATCTTGGAGATGACACAACTGTGGAAAAATAAGACTTCCAGAAGTCCTGAGGAAAAAAAAAAATTCCTTTCTAATGTCTTTCATCTGTTCCTTCTACCATCTCTATTTTCACCCCCATACAACAAAAAACTACTTTAAATCCTTGACCAATTCCTTGCTGTGCCTGTTCACTTGAAGCAAATGAAGTATCAACAGCTCGCTCTAAGAAGTCTCAATCCCTAAATGACCTTTGTGTATAATTAAGACACTTTCTTAGAGCACCTTAGCAGTCCTTCAAAGCTATCTAGTACTGACAGCTGTCTCAAAGTAATATAGTACCCTTGCCATATTCTGCTAATAGCGTTAATCACTTTAGTCGGTTCTCAATTCTGGAGCAAGTCTGGTAACTAGATGCTTTATCTTGCCCAAGTCCATATCTTGAAAAGCAAATCAGGCTCACAGATGCAAAGTCCAGAAAAAAATTACATTTGACTGCACTTACTACTAAAAAAGATACAGAAAGCATAAAACCCAAACATGCTTCCAGATTACATCATATTTGTAAGCTGCATATTTCCATAGTTTCTGTTCCTTTTATTTTGCTACCTTGTGCACCTTTGATTAGGAATCTGACCGGAAATTCACTTTGCCATTACAGCCAACTAACACCTGCAGTACAAGCCTCTGCATGATACAGCACTGGACTCCCAACAGCTTCTGCCAGAACCTTCCCACAGAACTCACGGGAATCTGACTTTATTTGCAGATGTCTTGCATACTGCTACATTTTGGTTTTAACACGACAACAACAAAAAAAAGGAAAAACACTGAGATTTAAGAGGCACACTACTGATTCTGTAGAAATGTGAACACAAAAAAAAAAAGTAAGGGACCCAATTCAGTCTTTGCCTTGTAAGTTACTCTCCTTTAGCTTATTATACCATCCAGATTTTACCACTATGCATTTCTGTATGTCCTTGTATAACTTCTGGTGCATCACCTCAGTTTATACGTACATCTGAATTAGATGTCCTTTCACATTTCTTAATTAATCTTGTAATAATGCACCAAAACTCAGTCTTCCTAAATTGTGGGTAAGTGTGGTTAAAATCTGGGTTCAATATAAATTATTTTTAGTAAATTACCATTTAAAAAGTTTCATATGCAAAAAGACAATATTTATTCATTCTAGAAGAATGCGAAAGAGAAGTCTACCAAGAAGTTCACATGACAAGTGTCAGCAGTCACCTGATAAAGCCAGTACTTCTGCAGTAAACCTGTTGTAACAATGAAATTTAAGTTCCTTTAGGAATAAGTTATGGACTGATGCTCTAAACATTACCCTGAACATCTATGCTTCAAATACATCAAGATCTAAAACGATGGTCAAAGTTTATTTTTTAAAATATGCTTTATTGTACAACTGGCAAACATGTTTTATTTTGCCAGGAAGTAAAGAACCAGACATAGTACTTCATTATTTCCTTTCGATTTGGCTAGATTCTGCTCGTTATGTATCCTCTGTTGTAAAGCGTGGTGTAAATTTGTTTAAAAAAGGTACTTTTCAGATATTTAAGAAATTAGTGTATTACATTCCAAGAGCGCTCTCAAGTGTCTGGAATGTCTTAGTAAGATTCAGCTAAGTTCTGTAACTAACAACCTCACATCCTTGAGTTTTCTGTATTCTTCTACAGCATCAGTCAAGTCAGATAAAGAACATATTGAGGAACCACCGCTTTCATGTGGCTCCAAAATTTCCATATTCAGCACATTGCCCAAGTCAACACTTACCTCACAGAACTTTAGTAGACAGAAGCAAAGATAGATGTCAGCATTTCTTACCAGTTAATTAATTAACTCAACCTTAACCGATCACTTACTAGTTTCGTTTTGTAGAGCAGTTTCTTCTTTTTCAATTGTTACCAGTATGTTTTCAGTGAGGTCTGCTCTTTTGCCTACAACTGCAAAGCCATTCCAGACGTACATCATTTCCTGACAAAAAAAAATAATACAAACTCATGGAATTGCATAAATATTTAACTAAAGAGTATCCCTTGGAAGGCTGTTATGGAACATTTTGAGTACATAAAAATACACCTACAAAAAGTTGTTTTAAACAATATGAAAGGTTTCAAAGCCAAAACACTCACTGTCGAGAAACCGATGAATAAAAGTATCTGTACGACTTCAAATAACCGCCTACAATGCATACAGGACATTCTGTCAGTTACATACAAGTTTACAAAGACAATCATGTTTGCCTTAATAATAATTTAAAGTTGCATAAGAGTACCTATGAATAGGGGAGGGAAAATGACGATGAATGTGCGTGGGCAAATTTAACCTTGGTTTCTAAGTTTTGAATGTTTTGATACCTTTTAAATGGATTCCATCATGTATTTTCACAGATCTAAAAATGCAACTGAACAGATTTTATGACATGATAGTTGCACCATCACTCACATAACGCATCAGCAAAACTGGGTACTTCAGGTTCAACCCGCGGCCCCTGCCATACAAACTACAGAAGCAGCTGAAAGCAGTTACCTTCTACGGGACTACAGATAAATTTGTAGGTGTGTTTGTGGGTGTGTGCATGTATACACAGTATACATATTATGCATGCATCCAAACACATACTCGTGTGTGTTTATATACAGATGCTATAATCTATAGACTGTTACCTTCCACATGGAGCAACACTGGAAGCAGATAAAACTTTCTGGATAAAAATGTGGTTCCGGTACACACATCCAACACACTTCTAACACAATTCCTACAAAATCTTATTTTTAAAAAAACCCAAAGCAAATCCTGACACAGAGCCTCCCAGATGCTTCAGTACAATAGTAAGCAACATGCTTGTTTTGATGCATTAAATACTATCACATTGTCATACAAAGAGAATGCAAGAATACACATACAGAGTTAATGCTAACAATACAAACCTCTATCAAGATCTTTAATCATCACAAACACAAGAGTATCATTTGTCCTACTGTATTGGAATTGTAATTACACCTCTGAAATAGGAAGCCTGATGTCTTTCTGAAGCTGATACAATACATCGTCGAAATATTTCTGTTTATATTTGTGCTGTAACTATGCAGGTTTTCAGAGGGAGAAAAAACCTGGTTCTGTCAAAGTCTGAAATAGTGTTATTGACACTATCAACTACATTATGCTAGATCTGCTCCAGTTCTGTAGTCCTGTCTAATTTATGCTTACTGCAGTAACACCACACTATGTGTAATTTTGCTTAACACATGATGGAAAAATTCTTAAGATAACAGATTTGACAGCAAGACCAAAGATACATATGCACAACTAAATAGCATGGTACTGTACAAGCCCAGAACAACTTTATTACTTAGGTCTTTGTATGTAATTGAGTATATAATGAATTTTAAAACTGACAGATTAATTTTCTTTGGACACCTCTTTCTATACCAATGAGCTTTAACATAAGAAATGCCTTCTCAAATTATGTTTTTCATCTTCAGTTGTTACTAAATTACCCATGCACAAAAATTTTAACATACACATACGCAAAGCAGCATTGCTGTGCACACATAAACAGACTGTGCACTAACAATGCCTCTGACGTTATAAGCATGGGAAATTAGAATAGCATTAGTAAAGTATCATTAACTTCTGCACATTTTATTCAGACTCAGTATGACAAAAGAAACCCCCAAAACCCATCATTTTCACCAGAAGAACAGAAGTGCTAAAGCACTCCTTAACTTCCTAATGAGTCTGGAGGACAAGGACTGAAATTCTGCTAAACTAAAGAACATGAACACATATGCTAGAAATTCATTCAGGATTCTAGCTGTAAGGTGACTTTCAACCTCATGTGGCAACAGCAATTATTCTATGTTTGAATTTTCACGTGAAAAATCTGGCTCTGGTTTTGGACTGCTAGTAGTTGGCAGCATGATCCAGCCCCTAGTACATTCCACAAAAATCCCATTGTACGAATGCAGTAGTTCTTTAAAACATTAATTAAAAAAATGCAGATACATACTACCTGATAATACTATTCTTTCCTTGTATAACGAACTATATTTATTTCCTTTCTGTTTGAGAAGGACATAAAGAAAACAAGCATAAATACCAAAGCAGGTAATATCAGCTTCACTGGTTGAGAACTTGCATAGCGTCGAGCTTTCCTTACTGCAAACTTCTCAGTTGGGATCGATTTTCCTGCAATTCGCTGTTTTAGACCTTCCACTTGTCTACAAGGAGGGAAAATGGAAAACAAGTTGCTTTATGTAATTTTTATTTCATTTAGTAGGATCTGCTCTTCTCCTCTGAAGTATAACATCTTAAATTGTTTCACACCACTTAGACCACAGTTGCAGGATGTACGTTTGCTGATAAAAGCAGCATTTTAAATCTTCGGACGCTAAAAGCACAGAGAAAAACTGAAGAGTTGATTGTTGTAAGCAGGAAGTCAATCACACAAGACAAAGATACTCAAGTAAAAAACTTTTCTATGGGGATAAAAGACTGCACACCTAGTTGCTTTATAAATGTTTACCTGAATAAAGACACAATGTCCTCACCAGTCCTTTTCAAATCATCCTCTGAAAGCATACATAGAATTGCTGCCTTCTGGAATACATATATCGCCTATTTCAAAAGGAAACAGCAACATATTACCACATCTAATTTGCTGTGTTCAGTCAAGACACTAAGGACTCAAACCTCTCACCCCACCCACTGCAGTGAGTGTTTCCAATAATTCTCAGGCAGGAAGAACTACAGAAGTTTAGCATTTCCTTTGTCACAGAATTTATGCTATAATTTTATTTTAAACATATTTCTTAATATTCTAAATATGTTAGTAAGAACACTAAAGGTGTTGCCTGCAAAGAGCAGGAGACAGGACAATTTATTATGCAGATCACTGATAAAGAGATGAGGTTAAATGATGTAACTATTTTAAAGTCCCTTAAAGTTACTATATGATCTGTTACATGTAGAGACATGCCTGAAAAATCAGAAGAAAATATCTGAGTACTGATTAAAGTGCAATAACTGGACTTTGCAGAGAAAAAAAAAGAAACATCCATAATTCTATACAACACATTTGCACTTCACGCTGAAAATACTATTCTCCTCCTCTTTTGTCAAAAATTGGATCTATCTCCTTTTCCACTAAACATAATAAAATAGTGATCTAGAAAGGAATAGACAAAAATGATGTATCAAAAATTATTTGCATATTGTGTTTCGTTCGTACTTTGAGAAATTATTTTTACAAGGAAAAGATAGATACTCCAACTTTTCTTGTGAGACCCTGTCTCCAGAAGCCACCTCATTTCATGTCACAAAGCATCTGCTGAGTAGGCCTGCTCTCATCTGTTTATAATTAACAAACACAGCTTCTTCAGCCAAGTTTTATTAGTGAGTGTTAGAACACAACTTCAGATGCAAGTGAACAGTTTTCCTTTCCCTGTCCTTTCTCACAACTCTAGTTAAGTACCTCTGGTTTTAGAGGGGTTGAAGCATTGTCAGTTATGGCTCTGGTGCTTCAGAATGTGAAATAAAAATTCCTCCTTAATCACCCAGTTAAACATACCATTTTAGTGCCATTGCGCCTTTGCCTATGGGTTTCAGAAGAAAGCAAAAATTATACTCTTTATGCAAATTGAAATGTGCAGAGGCTACTGGAATATCATAACAATGTCCACCTGCCCATTTACCTTAGACCACCTGCTCTCTTTGCTGAGCAGGTCTGCATATCGATATGCTTGAAGCCAGTTCTGCTGGAAGGTGTAACACCACATCAGCTCCCAGTAACAGAGATGATGAATCTGTTTCCACTCTTGCTGGGCTGCTATGCATTCTTGGAATCTCAACTGCGCCTACGATGTAGTTAAGTAAGAATACTGAAAATGAGCTCAATTCCAGCTCCACATGAGAGCCATGTCTAATTACAGAGCAAATTCTTTCCCAGCACCCAAGTGGAGAACACCTGACTATCAGTAAAATGAGGTAAAATTCCCTTTCACCCTCACCTACAGTGAGAGTGCTGGAATCAGTACTGACACTGAACAGGAACAGGGATAACAGCACAATTATCAGTCCAACTAAAATAAGTTATTTCGGTAAATTAAGTATTTTTTCTTCCAAGTTGAACACTGAACAATTAAAAACCTTACGAAAAAAATTATTTACCTTTTCAAAATTTCCTTTCAGTATATCTATTCTGGCAGCATAAAATAGAATAATGGAACCCTTGGAAAGAGATGAGAAAAATACCCAGTTACTATTTTAAGCTTAGTGAAGCACATTGCTGTTGTAAAATTTATTGAGAATACACACATTTGGAAATTTCTGGAGGTAGGGTTCAAGGAGACTGTCTGCTTCCTGAAGGTTGGCTTCCCCTGTACCTAGAAAAAATATAACAAACCTTACTCAATGTACTTAAATAAAAAAAAAAAAGAGTTGCATACCTTAAGATTTTGGTTTCCAAATCATATTATGGCTTGAATAGACTAATAGATGACTGCTTTTATGCAAAAGCAGAACTATTTCATCATACTGCATTTCTACAAAAATGAATTCTTGTCCTAAAGGTATTAAGTGCTTCTAAGACAGTAAATGTCTGTAAGTAGAAACAGAATAGAATCTTCTTTGAACTGTTCCTAATTGTATTTTTAAATCCCTTTAACTGCTTTAGCAAGTTAGGAAAACATTCCCCAGCTGCCTCCTTTCCTAATTTTGAGCTCAGCAATGAAGTACAGGTGATGCTGAAAGAAATGAAGTTCTCCTTAATTTCCTGATGAGCCTGAAGGACAAGGACTAATATTTCTGAACTAAAAAACACGAAACTTATGTCAAAGATGTATACAGAATTAATGGTGACTTTTATCCCACGTGGCAAAAGCAATTAATTCTCTACATGCCTGAACTTCCAAGTAAATTGTTTGGGAGTACAGACTTCTTCCTGTACATAGCTTTCACAACATCTGATAGTAATTTACGGATAAGGACTCATGTGAACTTATGAGTGTTTTGTGATATTTTGCTCTTGCACGTTGAGACAGCCCTGCAAACGGAACAACATGTTGGTATAATGGTATCTAACCTCATTGTTTCTGCAGACATAGCTTTGTCAGTCAGAGATATTCATTTCAGATCATAATTAAGTATACAGCAATCTCCTATTACAAAGCTAATTGGCCACAGTTTCAAAATCCAGTTCAAAAAGAATCACAGTGTCTGTCACA
This sequence comes from Steatornis caripensis, assembly GCA_013398225.1. NCBI lineage: Eukaryota > Metazoa > Chordata > Aves > Caprimulgiformes > Steatornithidae > Steatornis > Steatornis caripensis. Next base: position 95,347 of record VZSC01016555.1, on the reverse strand, counting down.
ATGTGTAGCATGATGGAACAGCTACACAGTGGGTCTCACCAAGGATTAAGGAGACGTAAGTATGATAAACCAACAGGGTGAAAGTACACAGAATGGCCCTCAAACTGCTGCCAGATGCGCCTTCCCGTAGTTGACAGAGGCCCAACTCCTAAGAAACATCACAAACACATGCAGAATTAACTATCAGTATACAGAGTTACTACTACTACTTTCCGGCTCCCCCAAATCCAGTTTTTATTTCAGATGTAAGTATTTCTTAATTCAGCACTTTGTTATCTCAGATTCAACACAACCTGCTACTAAAGTGGCTATTGCCACTGCCAACAGCACTCAGCAAAGAGAAGATTAAGCTAACACTGAATAAAATTACCCATGCATTTCAGTGCTCTGGTGAAGTGGGAACACCACATAGACCATGCAGACACACAGGTCTACATCCCTTCCCCACTATTTTCTGGCTATGAGCCAGAATGAAGTCTTTAAATCTATGTTCAGTAAGAACCTCTCTCAGCTGTTCCAGGGCTACTTGTTGGCACAGGGTCTTCCTTCACAGAAATCCCTGGTTATCTTCAATTCTCTTCCTTTGAGTCAGCCACTATTTTGAGGTTCTAATCAAAACATTAGCTCTGCTGACACACCAACTTCTAGACAATGTTTTCAGAAGCTACGATGGAATTTGTGTGCGCTGAGGAAAGGAATCCACATTCATAGAGAATTATTCTGCTCCTACCACACTAAGCTTCTTCCCATCCTTTCCAGTTTATGCCCATTACATGACAGCTTGACTGCTTGGGGGATTGCTGAGACAAGCTCAGAGCTTCCCTGCTCAAGAGCAGTGGCCCTTGAGAAACAGATCAGATTTTAACAGTTTTGCCTCAAAACATGTATTACTTTAACAGGAGTTTTATTGCATAGCAACTTAATGAGGTATAGGAGAATTCAAGTACCATACAAAAAAATGTGGTGATACTTCAAAATTGTTTCTTCTTTTCCTTTCAGCTTTTATTGCCCATGTGTACTATGGAATAGATTCAGCATGAAACAGTCTTTCAGAGGAAGAAATAGAATGAACAGGTCTCTACTAAAGTCTAATTTTACATAAATAGAAACGTATTTGTGGACAAACTAACAGCAGTAAGCCCACAGAGTGACTCTGTCTCATTAATAACTTCAAGGGTAGTTATATATAATTCTGCAAGTTGCTTTGTTTGATTTGTTGTTTTTTTTGTTTTTTGTTTTTGTTTTTTTAAATTTCTTATGGGTGGCAAATAGAGTTTGAAGGGGCTGTAAGATCCTTACAGAACAAGGCTAGGTTTACAAAAACAAGGCTATGATTACAAATACATTCCTCACCCATGAGAAAAAGATGTACTGAGATTCCACAGTGACATGTGCTATTCAGAAATTCCTTCTCCTAAAGAAATAGGCTGGGATAGTGGGTGGAAAAATTTAGAACTGTGACTCTCCTCTCAGTTACTAGTATGAGGAACACTCATTTCTGGCTGTATAGGCTAGAAAAGGAAGCTGATATCTTCTCCTTAAGAAACAGCAAAAGGAAAGGAAATCGCAATTCAAAAACCCCATCTGAAGCAGATTAGTCATTTCCCATGGATGTTCAAGATCAGGATATCACCATATGTGCTTTTATGCCCGCATCATCTAGCCGGCTTCTCAACTTTTTAACAACACTAAAATACTGACAAACTACATAGATCATTATATTTTTAATGTGAAATACATGATGTTAAATCAATTCAGTCTTTATCTAAGTAAAGACTGATATGAAAAAACAAATATGAGATCAGATACCCTATTGCCAGAAAATCCAATAAATTCTAGAAGTCGGAGGATCCTTCCTGGTAAAAGCGACAGCATCTGAAATACATGTCAAACAAAAATAAGATAAATAAAAAGTTACATACATTTTTGAAAAAAAAGTAAAACCACTATAAACTTGAGCCAAAAATGCCAGCTACTTATGTTAAAGGCTATTACCCATTAGTGAAAAAGTAACACGTAAACCAACTCAAATATAGACATGAATAATCTACAATATACAATCAGTCTGCAGCTTCAGGGAAACTCAGACTTTCAATGATCACCCAGCATGGCAACAGCAAGACAGAGTCCAGCTACACTTCTTCAGATAATGACAGATTTTTCTGTCTTCAGCTGATCAGAATTGCTTGGAATTGTGGGTTATTTGGAATGCAAGCATCATCTATTTTGGTAGTACTTACAATCTACAACTGTCATCTTCCTTTTCTCCCAATCAAATGACACAACAGTATCACAAAAGTTCTACTTATTCCTACTGTGGGAGCACTGAAGTAGCAGTAAGCATATTTCTCTGAGAAATACTAGCTACTGTCATAATCTTTTAGCCCTCTATCACGTGCACTTTTTGTTCCCCTTGTAACTGCATTCTCCACATCCTACACAACAGAAAAATTTACAAAGATTACAACCATCTTTTCAATGATCATTACAAGAAGGTCTATTTGAAGGTCAGTGTTTGAAAGCTGCATTCACCCTAATACATTCCGCCCAGTAGAGACTTTTTCTGTTAAGCTTCCTACTGAGACTTCATGAAGAACAGGAAAGGTCAGAGCACTTATGAACACAGAAATCTACAAGTTCCTTGGTTTTTGAAGACTGACAGGTGCAGGTAGACCTGAGTTCTTCTAACCATACTGAGAACTGGCCAGCTCCAGTCTGGAATGATACAAAAATTAACAAACCAGCAGTAATCAAGTCTCATTGTCACCATGACAGATGTGAAAATGCAACTGTAGTAAATTGTGAAGAAAAACACTAGTGGATGCACCCAGTTCTCTTTTGCACAAACTCAGTAAAAATTCATTCTTCTGAATTTGTAATTATCTATGCTAATCTACGTTACGCCACTGAAGCAAAACAATGGTATACGTGGGGGTCTAAGAATAAAAGCAGCCACTCCAGGTATCCTGTAGCCAACAGCACAAGCATCTTGAAAATTCCTCCTGCACACAGGTAGATGTAGCTGCTTTTTCTCTTAAGAACCACGTACATAAATTAGTCCAAGAGAATTAAACACAGTTCAGACTAGAAAGATCCTAGAAGGCATGCATGCAAAAAGCCACTGCTGTTTTCATATTGCATAAAACCTTCAAAGCCTGTATCGCATTTTACAAATGTGTGATTTTCGAAACAGGATTACAGTGCTGTGTCTGCAAAGAAAGAATCCTACAGCATTATCCCAATAGCCTTTCTATGGTCTGAAAAACTCATACCAAGTTGAATGCTCCGATTCCAAGTTTTACTCCTCCTTCAAACTGGTAGTAAGTTTCATTCTTGCTTTTGCTCCCCTGAGTCATCTGTAGCACCTGATGACATTCTCTTTTGACACAGGAAAAAAGAGGGAGGGAAGGGGAAGCAGCAGTTATATGAAGTAAAATCGCTATGATTTCTATAAAATATTTCTTTTTATTTTGGAGATATTAATGCAACTGCACCTGCTTATACCAACACTGAATCTAAGTGTTTTCGAATGGCTTACTTGTATATTTGGTAACTTGTTCTAATTTTGAGGCCACCTTTGATAAAATTGATCATATTTTCATCCTGGAAGAAAAAAAATGTAGTTGTACAAAAATGTGCATTCAGCTATTACATATAACACATACATTAAAATCTTCAGACTACATTTAAATTTATTTGTAACAACAGCCATTGGAAATATTAATTTTTTTTTTTTTAGTTATTAGACTCATCTCTGAGACTGAAGTTAATGCTTGCTTTAAGTTGTCAGGGAAACATTTCTCTGGCGCATGTTACAAATTTTAAAACTTAAAATGGGGGTGAAAAAAAAGCCAAAGAGTTACTGTTAACAGAATTTCCAATGCATATAAATGAAACATGAAAGCTTTCCACCAGATGGTGCTGTAGGAACTGTCAGAAAATTTTGAAATACCTATTCTGACACACACAAGCAGGCCCAGGACCTGGCAACAGACAAACCAAACAATCTCCTGAACAGATGAGTTTCCATTACTGATCAACAGTAATCACATGTACTACCTAACATATGTGCATATTAACCTCTAGAAAAATCAAAGTGAAGCCACAACGTACTAGCCATCAGAAATAAATTCCTGAAAAGCAAGACGGTTAACAGTTCAACAGTACAGAATTTTTTCTCTTAGAATTCACACAGAAGGAGAACGTGTGCAGGCATTTCAGAAATGTGTATTTAAATAGTCAGAGACAGCATATATGATGTGGAAGATGAAGAAACACAAAAAAGGCCTCAGAATCATTAACAAAAGGAAATTCTAGTTTCCATAAAAGGGTCACCATTTCAAATGACCTCAATTGTTTTGTCTGCAAGACTGAACACCCAATTGCAACTGTTTTAGCACAAGCATTCTTGCTACCTCTTTCTGACTGGTTGTGTTTTCATTATCACCCTCCTCCTCGGCTGAATCAAGGTCAGTCAAAGATCAAAAACATGGGGCACGACAGCAATCAGCACAGCAGGGTTATACAGTCAACAGCAATGGATCTCTGACATGATGGATAGCCAGGTGCTGCTTCAGAGACAATACACCCCCCTAAGGGTTTTTTTTTTTTATTTCATACAGTCCTAATCTCACCTCCTTCAATAACTGTTTAAAAATTCTCTTCATGCTTAAAAGAAACTATCCACACCACAAAAAAAGAGGGTTGCTTCCACTTGGTTAGTAAAGGAGAACGTCAGTTATAGGAAAGACTGGTATTCCATTAGTAATATTTCATGACACTTCTGGCCAAAGTACTGTATTAAGCAATCTATAAAACTTTTGCCAAACTAACTTTTTAGGTCCTTCTCATCTTAGTACCTTTGTGCCTCGCTTCTTCCTCATCATTTATATCTGAAGGGATTACCTAAAATACACTCACATAAGTAAAAAGAAACGTATGACTAACAACTCTTGCTTTCAGGAATCAAATTTAAATCAAATTGGAAAACACTGTAGCATGAAGTCCCTGAATCACAAGCTAAACAAGAAGTACTATGCAGCATTAAACAGCAGATCTTTCCGTGAACTGAATTACTACCTCAGCAACAGCAAGGCATGCTCATTTTATAATCATTCATTACTGTATTGCTCCTGACAGCACGTCAAAAGTGATGCTGAAGTGGAGACACGTGCACATCAGCTAAAGTTTTGGCACTTGAGAAACATTCTAGCCTTTTCCTGTGAAAAAAGACTTGCACTTTCAAACAAGGCATTTCCTCATACTTGAGTATCTTTTTAAACAAGTAAGTGCTGCACACAGTCAGATATGATGCAAGTCATTTAAACATACCATCTGTATAAGACCTCAGTATACCTCAGGTTTTTGGCTCCTCTGTATCAATAACATCTCTGATTATTCATATAAACAAAGAAAGGATTTTGCTGGGTAGCACAGCATGTACCATACTTTCAATCACTGTCATGAAATAACAGTCATTCACTAGTAAGAAGTCTGGTTTTAAAGCACCATAACTATTTTGGGAACGATGTTCTACAAGTACTAACATCTTCCTATTAAACTGCTACACAGAGATAAAAAATAAGCCATTTACTTTACCTGCACAAAGGTGAGAGCTGCTTTCTGTAGTAAGCATTCAGCATAGCAGATTTCAGCATGCATTTCCTCTATGTAAGAAAGAAAAGTTACTTAATGTCAGCAAAGTTATTGTCACTACTCTCTTCTTGGAACAAATGGAACAAACAAAATGCTGCCAAGAAAACTAAGATTCTGCTGTTGCTGTTTTGATAACTGCTGAATAATAGCTGTAACACACAAATCCCAATAGAAGTAGTAATTGGGAAGCTAGCTAAAAATAGTCTTCCATTTCACTTCTCAGACAAAAACTTTGATCTTGCCAGAGCTCACTTCAGCCTAGGGTAAAGCTAGTTGTCATTCTGGTGGATAATATCCTGTCCTTTCCACTGATCTCAAGTTTAAATACCAGCCCACAGCAACTAGTTCTTCCAACTCTTCTTCCATGTCTTTGAAAAAAACTTTTACAGATGAATGGTAACACTCACTGTGACTCAGGATTTTCCTAAGTCCTGTAAGTCGCTATGAACAGGTTTTCACCAAGTCATGCTCAACAAACCAAAATCCCCTGGCAGACTTTCTGTCCTCATGCAGCACTAAAGTACAGTCGAATTAACAGACACGATGCAAGTTACTCTGCACCCATGCTGCAAGACCAGCCACATGCACAAGGCTGCTGTATGTACAGTGCACACATGGTGAGTTTTATGCGCCCAGCATTAAAGAGGAGTCTTTTGTGTCAGGTTAGAAAAAAAATGCATACTTGATTGTGTCTCAATCAGAAATAGGAGATCAGCATTTTCAGAGCCATGAACAATGTACTGATACCATTTCCCAAAACACCTTAAGGTAAAACAGACAAGCACAAAACTTGTTAATATATTCAGATTCCAATGCAACTAATGAAAAGGACTTATTCCACAGCATCAACGATTCTTAAACTTTTGGGAGCTGTCATAGGTTAAAAAAAAAGGAAATCTCTCTTCAGTCCTATAATGTAGTGTGAAAGGTATTCCCTTCTTAATCCATGCATGTTCAGAGCCAAAAAAAATTAGGCTGAATCCCTCATTTTGAGAAGCTTTGCATTCAAATTTTAAAAAACCACCATATAGGTGGTTAAGCATATTGGTACATGTTGGTAGGATGTTCTTGGCCTTTTTTCACTTTGTTATTTCACTTGTATTATAAAACACTTACCTTCACTCAACTGATCCATTGACTGCTTAGAAACTAGATTGGACAAGGATTCTACCACTGTGCTTCTTTTCCTGAATCTGTATCAGTGGTACACAGAATAAAAGAAATCCACACAGCATGAGTGACAATTCAACACGAACTCGAACTTCTTTATTTACAATTCTTAACCATTTCCAACCATAATTTATAGACATTCTTAGTGAAGTGATCATTTGCCAGAAGTCGCAGTTCTTTGAGTAGTCTAATCATGGCCACTGGTATGCATCTAGGCTCATAAGCCAATCCAATCTTGATTAATGTTCCAAGCATGCATTTAATCTATTTTAAGCATACGTTAACTTCCACCCTACTTCCACCCACCAGCCACAGAGGTCTCCGATGCTGGGTAGGCCACTTCAACTGGACTTCAAAGTTTTATGAATTACTTTCCATTTCTTAAACCTGCACTCAGAACTAGAATGAAAAACCAAAAGGAGCTCTAATACTTCTGTATTTTATGGCATTTTATGCCAGATGTGACGCCAGAACAGTCATATATTTAACTTTCAACAGATCTCAACTGTCAGTGCTATAAATTGCTAGTTTATTTTGGTATGACATTTCAAAAATGAATTTGTTACTACTTACAAACAACTCAGCTTTATGAAGAAGCTAAAGAAAAAATTCCACATTCAGAAAGCACATATATCTTGCAAGCCAGGAAGCCCATTAATTATAAATGCTGAGCTTATTGTTTGTTTACGCTATTCCCCACATTGAAAAGCACAAGATCCTTATAATGAGATTATAACACTAGTGGTTAACATAATGCATAGTAAAAAAATGGTCCATTAAGTCACATGTAGTTCTGGCAATTCTTCACCTTTGAGTGTCTGATTGTCTTTATCTTGCACTTTTACGAGTTTTGTGACAGACTAGACCAGAGCACTTCTGCACAGGACTTTGTATGCTGCAGAGATGGAGGCCCTTATTGAAACTACCTGAAGTACAAGGAGGCATCTAATTTTCAGAAACATTAGACAACATAGTTGAGATGAAACTGTGAATCGACAGCACACCTGAGAAAGAGGCAGAAACTGCTGACCCTATATTTTCTTCAAGTAGTATCTGATAATTTTGTTTCCTTGTGTTTGTCACTGCTAATGAGTTGATGCTAAACGTCTAAACTAACAATACTTGGAGGTAATTTCTTTGGAGACCATTCATGATAAATGATGGCCTAAGCAATATGATGAAGAACCAGTACAGTAGAATAAAGCACTCACTCCTGGTTTTGTCAGAAGCTTGTTAAACACTCTGTCTTTGATCATCCATTTTCTAAGTTTTTTCTTAAATTAGACTTCTATTTTCTACTCTGTTTCACTGTTGTTCCAAGCAAGACCAGAAGCAAAAAGTTCATTCTTGGTGGAAATAACAGCCCTTTAATTTTAAGGTAATCAAACACTTACATTTGTAACAACAATAAAAACATCACTTGGTTTTAGAAGAAACCTCAGTACAAGCTTAATCCTATTAGACTATTGGGTCCACCTTTGAAAACAACTTTAAAAAAAAGATTATTTTAATTATGAAAGGGAAAATTAAAAATATGTAGCTTCTAAATTGCTGATACCCATGGAAAACAAAGTGTCACAGGTCAAAATAGCTCAGGCAGTTCAATCATAGTGTCACCTTACGTGTAGGTCTACACAGCCAGTCAGCCATTAAACTATCTTTAGAGGCTATACACGCCCAGACCCAACAAGTCTTTTGTTTCCGCAATACTAGGAAACATATCCTTACTAATAATAACAGGATAGTGAGACTTTCTCCACTTTTCCAAATTTAGATTGCTACCATACTGACAATACCCTGCTTTGAAAGTGTACAGACAGCTGGGTCGTCCTACAAACAGCACTTAGTGGATTAAGTATCTCATAAATGTACATTGCTTGGGCTTACCTTTGGCAGGTTTGCAAAGCTTCCTTCATTGTAGAGATCCCCATTTGTATATCTTGTTGTTCAAAGGTCATAGCAGCTTGCATAACTAAAATAGTGCTGTACCCAAGTGCATGGTACATGCTATCTTTGGACCTAGGGCAAACATATGAATCTTGTGCACTTAAGCAAAAAACTTCAAATTACAATACAAAATTAAATGCCGAGATACTTGCATTAATTTGTGAAAAGACACAAGAATTAAGCAGGAAAGTAATGGACATGAGAACATAACCTACCAAGTATCATCTTCCACTGGGTGCTACATGTCTGCCTCCACAGAATACTGTCACAGCAAGTTTCAGAAAATACCCAAACTGGGTTACACAAACATTTGCAATTAATTACATCCCAATTATAGTCCACTGGAATACCTATTTAATTTAACTAATTAAGCCTTGACATAAATACTCGTTTGTCTGCTTTCACTTAACAGAAGAAGTAAGGACATTCTTCTACCATTACTACTTGATCCAAAGATACAAAAAACTGCATTCCTGTCCCAGAAAAGACAGTACACACATGCTCAGTCCTACATAAAAGGCTACATTGAAGCAGCCTGTCTTTCATAAGTTAATTACACAAGCAAAAAAAAGAAAAAAAGTTGTTTGAAAGTGCCTGCTGGAGGTTATCCAGTCAAACCTACCAGTTGCAGCAGCACTATTGCCAGCGTTATGTCAGGCAAACTAAGGTTTTGTCTAACCAAGCTTCAAGAGGTTCAAGAAAATGAAGACTGCGTACCCCTCTGGCAGCCCCTCTGGTACTGTACTATCAATGTATTTTTTCCCTAATGTCCAATGTGAACATCCTAAACCTCAGCCTGCGGTGACTGCCTCTTGTTTTACCATCTGCCTCTATGGAGAAGGAAGTCTCTGTCGTTGCAACTTCCCCTCAACAGCTCCACACTGCTATTAGATTAACCCGCAAGTCTCCTTTTCGCCAAACNTGAACATCCTAAACCTCAGCCTGCGGTGACTGCCTCTTGTTTTACCATCTGCCTCTATGGAGAAGGAAGTCTCTGTCGTTGCAACTTCCCCTCAACAGCTCCACACTGCTATTAGATTAATCCGCAAGTCTCCTTTTCGCCAAACTAAAACAAACCCAGCTCTCACAACCTTAATGAGTCACATATTCTAGTCTTCTAGCCATGTTGCTAGCCCTCTGCTGGATCCTCTCCAGTTTCCTCAGCTTTTTTCCTTCCCCCTAAATCAAGAAGCCACCAACTAAATGTAGTTTTAAAAGAGAAGACATTTTAGCAGAGTCAAGGAAGATAGATTCTTGGGCTAAGTGTTTTTCTCTCAAATATATCAACACTTTCCCTAAAATTTTTTACATTATTTAAGGACTTGACTTTAATTTTCATTAAAAGGCTATTTTTCAGTAAAACAATTGGGTTTTTCCTTGTTTTAAAGGTGTCTTTTTTCCTTGCTAGGCTAGGTCCTCCCTTGCAGATTAGCTGAATATGCTATATAGTAAGCTCAGAGTCCATTAGCTGCCAGGGGCTCAAAGCATCAAAACCAAGGACTTTAGAATATTTTTTTTCTTTGTAGCAAACATGCACTAAACCAAATACTTCACTGTACATAAAAATACTGTTGTATGAAACAAGTTTTTTTTGTTTTACAATGCAAAATGAAATATATATAAGAAACATATAAAAAACATTGCGGGGGACAGGTGTGTGTGTAATACATGCAGGCACAATCTTTGCATGTAGAATCTGGTATTTGGCAAGACTATCCAAAACAGTTTTGGCATACACAAGCGCAGGTGGGCCTTCTCAAAGCATTGCTCTATTACTGTACAACGCTCAGAGAAGAGCTTGAGTGTAAGTACTGCTAATTTGAAAAGGTGTTATTGCTACCTACCTCCTCTGCACTTGAGCTCTCCATACTACTATAAGCAAACACTTGATAGCCGTGTCAGCCTCCCAAGGTTTAACAATGTACTCCCACCTGTCCATACTACCAGCCTAGCACCACCAACTTAACCCAGTCTTACAATTACCAAACTGCAGAGTGCAAACTTTACGTCGCTGTACTAGGTAAAAGATACAGATTCCTCTGACACATCCCTCAACATCACACGCATCTTTGAGACACAGACAGGAGAACAGTGAACAGGACTCAGATCCCAGTCCTAAAGAATAGCCACCCAGATGCCTCCCCACGCAGTCACAGGTAAGCTAGGTCTATCCTACGAACCTTTCGGTGTTCTTTAGTTCCCTACACCTGCACTGCCATGCTTGTCTTCTCAAGGGAGCAAACGCAACAGGGGAACAGACAGAATTAGTCAGAAGATCAAAAGATGGGCTTTAAAGGGTAAACAGTACCATAACTTGAATGTAATACAAAAAGCAGCAAAAAGGGTATTCTGGAGTTTTGTTCCAGCTTTGCTGTTTTATCAAAAGCGGTTCCATTGTACAAGTTCCCTGATCAAAGATACAATGTACAAGGTCTTGCTCCCCTGCTTCTCCCCTCTGCACGAGGAAAGACAGATTGAATGATAAGCTCTAATCGAACAATTCAGTGCTTCATTAACAGGTTTTGCAATGGTCTTAAGGAGAAACAAGTGCACTGCTGAAATCCAAAGACATTGAGAAATGCTTTTCGACAAAAGCAAGTAAATGAAAACTGCAATCTTCAGAGGCTTTAAATTAATCTTCAGCTACCAGACAGCATACTTTACACTAGCTGTTTACAGTAACTTCAGCAAATAACAGGACCTCACCACGGACGAAGTAGTTCCAGGGCTTCAGAGAACTTATTATTTAGAAATAAGTTCAGTGCCATTGAACATTCTTCCAAAGCACACTTGAGATCCATCTTGGATGCCCTAAAAAAAGATTCTTAAGTTTAGTCAAAGTATAAATTTAAACACAAAACTGAAATATTTTTTCCTTATATAACACAGGTCTTTTATAGCAATTCTATCACTCATTTTTAAACTCGAGCTTTACAAATACAAGTCAGATGCTTAACACTTTATCCATGCTACATGGGCGTGGCCTCTTTGCTTATTTAAGTGATGTTTATGGCTTTGTCCTCCTTTTACCAGTCAATATGCAATGGAGTAATTTTTACTGCTATTTATATAACACAAATACTCAAAACCTGTCACTGTGTCCAAGCTCTCAATTCTCCATATCAGTACAAATGCAGTTTCCGACACTCTATTCAGAAGATGAAAAAGTAATATTTTCATCCATGAAAGTAGTAAATAAATGCTCACTTTGGAAAAAGCTATGCCAAAAATAGTCCTGTCAGAAGCCTGCAGCTATGCCAAAAGCTTTTGTTCTTCCTAATTCACTTCAAGTAAAATCACTTGCACTTGCTTAGAAGGAAGCCATCTAACAGAACCACTACCTCAGCCAGTTTTGTCTGAAAGACTCGGGAGCACTCACAAATAGCTCCATGCACAGAACTGGTGGCAAACTGGATATTCACGGTAGTGACCAGTTCTGTGAGCTAGAAGCTACACAGCCTTCAATTCACACAGCTAGATCTGGAAAAGATAATCCGTCTACAGCTTTCAAACAACAGGTTTAGGCTCTATAATGGGTTTTGTCTAAGTAAGGTTAAGCAGTGGTAAGCAACAGATCATGTCAATGAGATGAATATTTAAGTGCTGACCAGAAGAGAGGAACCTGAATGAACAATTTAAGAAAGAAGAGAAAAGACAAAGGAGTGCAGTGCTCTAAATCTGATAGTAACATACACACACAAAAAAACAAACCAAGAAAAAGGGGGACATGAAAATATGACTGGACAGGTTTTCACATCGAATCAGCAAATTCCCCCCCTATGCTCCTCTCTCCATCACCCAAAAGGTTTAAAAACACCAGCTCTGTTTTTTGTATACCTTCTGGGGCAGAAAATTGGGATAAGGCTAGGAGACATCTCAAAACTTGGTTTTCAGCATTGTTTTCTGCCATTTTTTACTGTCGGTACTTGAAAAATTTACCTTTTGTAGAAAAGTAAAATGCATAACTCAATACTTGGCACCTACCAGATATTAATGAACATACCAACAGGCAAATCCTGCCCTTCATAACGAAGAATTGCCCAACAGACAGAATTTGGCCGTTTTACCATCAGAGTGTTACCAACAATTTTAAATACGATTTAAATACCTTTATTTTCTCCCATATTGGGATTCAACTTGATTATTATGCATATAACTAAGATTTATGTAGTTTTACATAGCAAAAACCTATAGTTCTTAAAAGCTTAAGCCATTGCAGCTCTGCTTCAACTGTTACTGTTAGCCACTCGCAAGCTTTCGCGTCCTTTGGCTGTGCACACACTGCAAGAAAGGTCGTATTCTCAATGCAACCTACAGCCCTGATCTCCAGCTGCCCAGCAGAAGTACCACTGCCATACCAGCAGAGAAGCAGCACCGCTGCAAGCCGGTCAGCCAGGACTGCCGCCACTGTTCCCATGTGCATAGGGTTCCCTGCCAGCCCATCACACCCCAGTTTTCATGCCAACACCTAGTCCCAGGTGAGTGCCTGGGGAACGAGCACTGCATGCAGCCCACGTTTGCCGTGCTGTATAGGGTACAGGTACAGATACCAAAGTCTTTATTAGCCTGTACTGATTAGTACCATACGGCTACCAGAGAACCAATCTACCACATTTGTGTTCTCTTCATTCATTGCCGACCTATGTTACCAACCACATACTGTCCTGTTGCCACCGTCAGTTTATGTTCTCTCACTTAACTACCCTTAAGCTAAACATCTAAACTGCCTTCCAATTTTCTCACAAGTATTTCAGAAGTTACTGTGCAGCAAGTTTATTTCGGTCTGTGTGTAAGTACAAAAGCCTCAGTAACAAATAGTAATCCTTCAGATCAAGCAACTGCAGTATCTTTTCCTCCTGCTGCAGGGAAACAAGAAAAAAGGTCAGCATTTTGTTGTTTATATACCACTCTTCATACCCTAGACTGCACTGCAAAATATAGAACATAAAAGTACAATTCCTAATTCAGACTACACTGGCTAATTGTAACCTGTTATCTAGACATTCATGTTTTACAAGGTAGTTTCATTAATTATAGTAATATATTATAGTCTTTTATTTTTACTCAGAAACCTTTACATTGTATATTTAAACATAAACACATTGGTTTTATTATAAACCTTAGCTCTGAGACCACTTCAACTAAAGTGTTACAATTGAACTGCAAAACAAAGAGGAGTTGGGGGGGGGAGTTTCCATTTTCAAGTCCAAATTCTTCTGGTATATAAGCCTGTGCAATTCATCTTTGCAAGACAGTTGATAATCAAGGCTACTCAACGACAAAAGCATATACATAAATATGATTTATTTCTCAAATTTCCCCTGCTACACATACTAAGTCAAAAGTTTCTGAAATGCACCTCTCAATGAAAAATTGAGACATGGAAAAAAAGAGGCACAGTATTGTTCCAAGATGGTTACAAAACAAGATACCATTTTCACTATGAATTCAACAGGATCATGCACAATTTTTGGTTTCCCCTTTTAATACAGTTTGCTTAATCTCTTTTGAGTTTTTACTTTCTTCTCTGTTTCTCAAACACCCCAATTAAGTCTTTTAATTTGGCTCCTCCTCTCCTTGATGAGGGCAAAATGAAAGCAGTGTATCAAGCATACGAATTTTTACCACAAAGCAGCAATTTGCAGTGGGTCATTCAGGGTTTAAGAACCACCTTCTTCATGTTTCAGTGGATACAGCTTTTTATTTTTATGATGCTACTTGCACTCAAATTAACAGCAGTCTTTGCACTTCTCAGATCTAACTTGAACAATCTTAGAAAAATCTGAACATCAGACATTAAATTGTAAATGCAAACTTTAAGTTCACGTCTTGCAAAAATTTACAGGCCAAAATGCAAACTGCCTTACAATTACAACACAGAGACACCTTCCACCGTTCCTTCCCGAAAAATGAACCTATAGACTAAGAAAGCCATGTAAGAGACACACAGAGCATCTCCTCACATCAAAAAATTATACCTTCTATACTTTAGTTTAGGGGAAAAAAACCCAAACAAACAACAATTTATCAAAGCCAACTGTAAGTTCATGTTGTGTTTTGCACATTCTAGCATCTCAATCCAGAAAATAAAACAACCTGGCCAGTGTTTAGTCTGGATACCTGCCAAATCCTCAGCTTGTAACATCTCTTCATACTTGCGAAGTTCTTTCCAGAGCCTGGTTCAAGGGAACCACAGACTCCAGATCACGAAGCGTTCTGCCTATCTGGCGAAAGACTGGACTTGGCACTTCATACTAAGTATGTTCAACTGGTTAAAGGTTTCCCATTAACAACAATCATCAGAAATAAGTACTCTTAAGATTCTGCACTTCCCACTCAGGAAAGCAGAATTAAAATGTTTATCAAAGTCAATACGAAGAATGCAATTGTATTTTAGTGCAGACTCTCAATATGTAAACAAATCTGTCCAAATTAAAATATTTATACAACCAGTAATGTGTAAGTTAACATGTTCTCTTCAAGTATCTTAAGTCATATGCCTTCCAAAGAACCGTGATAAGAAATTAAAAAAACTACACTCATTTATAACTAATGAAAGTTTTGTAAGACACTCAATTTTATTAGCTAATTCCATGAATACCATCTGCTAACAAGTAATTTTTGAAAAACTAATTTTTAGCTAGATTTGGGGAGTTAGTGCCTCAATAACATGCCATCACCACCACTGTGTGTTCCCACGCTTCTATATCCTCATTTTACATTTGCTTTTTAGGAAACTATGTTTTGCTCAGTACATGCCTGGTTGGATTACACATTCCATTTGCTCTGCCTTTCCCACTAGGATAAATGCCTAGTTCCTTTCAAATAATTTCTCAGGGATGGAAAAAAAAGGCAGGATTTTCTTTTTCAAATAGCGAATCTGCAGTGATCGCCTTCAAAAAAACCCCACAGTAATCAAAGTTGAGATCTACTAGATGGCACCACAACTATTTTGTGACTACCACTGAAACAGTGCCCTGCTCCAGGTGTCATCCAATACAAATCCCTGAGGAAAAAAAAAGTCTTTTCAAGATTGCAAAGGATAGATGTACCTTTTGGTCCCCTCCCCTCAGAGCACATTTGCTAACTTTGAGGTGAGCCAAGAACTCTGAACTACTGGAACAGAAAAACCCAACACGAGGTAATGACCTGCTACACAGGGTATGGGGGAACTATGAATGGTCAACTGAAGTAAGAGAGAGAAGAGAACTCAAATGAGAGATGTATAATCACACAGTTCATTAAAGAATCTGAGGGAAGGTAAATCATTCACAACAGCAGACAACTTAACAACTGATCTCTACTTTATTCACTTAGTTGTAAAATCTTTGGGTTCAGCCTAGAAAGAGTAAGAAAGTTTCCTACCACTTCATGTGAAAAGTAACAGCAAATAAATAGATTGAATATTACAGTACCCCATCTCTGTACCATTTTTGTGAATTCAAGGGTCAAGACGTAAGGGCAATGTCCTGTTTCCACTGCTTAACTAGGCTTCATCTCAGAGAAAAAAACCCAAACCACATTTTCTGTATTTGTATGTGGTATATCTGCCCACTTCCTACCCTGCAATCAGCAACTGCTGGAACTTCTTTTGGAAGGAAAATCTAATCTTTATTTTGTATAATGTAGCCATGGACATGCTGGCTTTTTTGCTGTTACCAGAGAGGACCGTTAGCCATCAGGCTCCCAAACACCATCACACCATCAATTCCAGCATCACCAGGGTACATATCAGTATTTGTAAAATGATTCCATAAACAACGTTCCTTAAAAACAAACAGAGCCCTGGTACCCTGTCAAAACTATCTTTTCCTGTTAAAGGAGTAAGCAGCAGATCTCTCCAGTAGGTTGCTGTCAAGTTCTTTTTCCTGTGTTACAAACTAGTTCCCACTCTGCTGCCTTTATGTGTGACGAAATCCTGCAGACAGTGCAAACAGGATTCCTTACATCAACACATTTACTGTTCTTTACCTCAAGCAAGCTTATAAAATCATTCTGCCACTTTGGATATAAAAGTTGGGAAGCCAGTTTTCTCAGACGCTTTTTTTCTGAGAAGTGAATCATATAATCTACCAAAGAGTCTCACTCCTGTTTAATTACTCTTCATATATATTTTCTACTGTTTTCCTACACCCTGCAGCAGAGCAACATAACCAGAACAAATCATTCCAACTTAGATTTGTAACTTGATACCAGAACAGTCAGAAGAAAGTAACATACTGACTCAGAAGCAACTCTGCTGTCTTCACTGGCAGACAAGGAATAGTTCTATGCCGAGGCTCAGAAAAAGCACATTTCCTCATCTCCTCCCAAAACATCGCAAACCAATTTCTACTGCAACTTAGCAGACTGATGAACAGTTCAGTGAGCGATGCTGACTCACACTCTTTCTGACTCACATTCTTCTTCTGACTCAGTCTTGTTTTGGCAATCTCAATTCTTATCCCTACCTCCACATACAGTTTCCTAGAATTGACAGAAACTTAACACATTTTATCACCTCAGATCGGCATATGCTTTAATTTATCCTGGAGTAGACTAAATTAACACTACTTCAGTGAAATTACTATGGATTTTACACCCTGTAAAAACAGTTCACTTCTAAATGAAAAACGGAAGATAAAAATGTGCTACGTTGGGTGTTACACAAAGATAACAGTGTCACATTACAAGGAGAATAAAACACCACTGTGTTACTGTCTAGGTACTTTAAGCGTATCTTTTCCCAACACACAAGCATTTTTTTGAAGTAATCTTCTCACTACTATTTCAAACTTTTTATGAAAAAAAGAAAAAGTTTTTTGAATGCCAGCAAACAGATCATGTTTCTTGGGCTTGGTGCTGAGCTACTGTTCCAATACAGTGGTGATATACTGTCCATAAGGAAGTTATTAGCAGCTTTAAGCAGGTTCTTCTAATCAACTACTTGAAGCTGAAACAGAAACAAAAAATAAGAATACCAACCTGAAAACCCTGATATGTACTATTAGGATAACAATTCTCAGGACGTATACAAAGCAAAAGCATTAGTAATTTAAAATGTCACAACAGTTTGCAGCTTATTAAGCTGCTTTCCTTTTTTTCCCTATAGATTAATTTAAAAGGAAGCATAACTACTAGCCTGAAACAAACGAAAAAACTCACAGCTTTAGCATGTAAAAGAAAGTTATTTAAACACACAGTGAGTTAGGCAATAACACCTATTGGTCCACACCAGGGCTCAGTGCAAGCGCATTCCTGAAGGGCAGTTATATAGCTAAAGTTAATACTTAACTTGTTACACGTGCTAATGTCTTTGTATCCGCAAGAGATTTAGTCAGCTTTTAACACAATCGCCCCCAGCGCAATGATCTACCAACTCGTCTCTTGGAAGACGATTCAGGGGCTAGAAACAGGAGAACTGAAGGACGATTCAGGGGCTAGAAACAGGAGAACTGAAGAAAAGTTTACCTTGATCTAACCATATTTTGCACATTTTAAGCCATATATTCAGTCCTGAGTTCCACATCACTTTATTAATATCAGCTGGACTTAAGTGTGCAAGCAGTACTTCCCATGAATAGGGACCACAGAATTTAGTTTTTGAACTTCTAAAACCATATGTTGGTTCTTTTACAACACAGCCAAAATAATCAGCCTCATCTGATAAACATTTAATTGCCAGCAACTTGGTTTTGTACAGCTACTGCTCTCACTAACAAAAGTCTCAATGGGCTACAGTTACTGAAAATACTTTAAGTTACTAGTGGGAGCAAAGCAAAACTTCTTGAGGGAAAAAGCCCACAAAAATGTAAAACTAGTCATAGCAATTTAGTTTTAAGGTACCCACATTAAGATGCACATCTGACACAAATGAAAGGAAACAAAAGAAAATAAGGTCTTCTAAAAATTGCAGGTATACAGAGAGGATGCCATTTTGATGATAAGGATCAAGAAAATAAGATGCATTACATCTAAGAGAACACCTTCCCAGCAATATAAATATTTTAGCAAACAAGTGACCCTTAACAAGGAAGCTTTGTCAGAAGAAGGATTTTATAGGCGCATTTGTCTGCTTAAACTCAAATAAGAACCATTTTGGGTGTCAACCACAGCATCAACAGGCAGCGCAGCTAGAAATTACCATCTGTAGCAATCTTCTTGATTAACATACATGCAGGCATCTGCTAGAGTATTTATGGCCAAGTTAATGATGACAAAACAGCATTGAAATGTATTGTTCTCAGGCAGTTCTTGTCCTCTGTAGGAAGATGGGAAGTCAAACAGTCCTAATACACTGTCAAAATCTGATACTGTCACTTATTCAGGAAGTTTCTACACTTTCTGAAGTAGATCTTTCCTTTGTACTAATTAGTATCTTCAATTAGAAAACTCAGTATTTAACTATTTATGTTCTACCATGTCAAAAAGAGTAACTATCTCATCCTGCATCTTAAACAGCCAGAATATGACTACTTAATGCTAAATAGCTGATCCTCACCACAATCTACTCAATAGCTCCATTTTCTCGGCTAGGAGGCTTGGGGTATTTTTGAATGCTGCTCTACTTTCAGTGTATTGATCCTTTGCAGAGCCCAAGAACAGTGGCGATACTGATGCTTTTTAGCTGATTGGATCCCACTTCCCTTCTCTGCCTTATTGAAGGGACTACTGTGCCTATATACTGTTTCTTCCACATATGCGCACCAAGCTCTGTGCTGATGTGTACTGCCATGCGTGCTTAGCACAAAAACTCAAGGCTTCAACAGAGTCCTGGGGGGCTGGAACCCACTGTCTCCCTGGAAGACTTTCTTCCAGCCAAGAAGAAACACTGTACTCAAACTGCAGTATCAAAGGTCACGGTTTACAGCTCAGGGATATCATTAAATTATCTCTTCATGTCCAGGTCTTGCATGGCTTTGCATGCCAAAATGTACTTGTGTCCTCTTGACTGGTCTTACTATTTAGCAAAGATGCAAAACGTTCAAAAATTGCTACATCACCAATCACTTGTAAACTCAAATGACCCCTCAGACACTTTTGTTACTGTAGCACAAAGGCTATCTGTGCCTAGCATCCTTCTTTTGCTGCATTTTTTTATTTTGAGCTATGCCTCAGATCAGCAGTCACTAGAACAAGGATGCTTCCATTCTTAATTCTGCAATATTCAACAGTCATGCTTTAAGAATGAGGAAATTGGTAGTGAACAGGTTCTTAGCTCTTGAACCCTGCCAGTCATCTCCTGTTCCAAGCATAGGAAGTCCTGCAGTAGTCTACTACTAGCCCTCTCTCTTCAGTTTCAGTGAGAGAAAAACATAGTCATCCTTTACTATGATAGAGACACTTTCTTTCTGTCTAGGCCTATGAAGTAACAATACAAAAAACAGAATTCTTATTGTCTTGAATTATTTTACCCTTCACCAATGCATGCCAATTCCTATTCTGATTCAATACCTTGCCTCTGTACGCTGTCAGATTCTTCCTGTAAGTCTTAAGTAGAAAAAGTAAACATCTCTGTCCATGGGTAACTGATAAGACACATCTCTACCTTGTCTGTTTAAAGAAACTTCACTGAACTACAATTCTTAGCATCTATTTAATGTTCCTTCAAATAGATGGTGGTCTCCTATCTCTGTGAAACGTTTCCAGGATTGCTCATCTCCTTATGAATATTTTTGAATGTTTATGTCCTTGAAAAATCTATTACAGGACTGCATTTGGCCTTCTTTTTATATGCGTAACTAGCAACCACAAAGATTTGCAATTTCCAGTAGGAACTGCTTTCACATTAACAGTAACATACATCTGTGTGTACCCACCGCATCTCAGCGGGCACACAGAAAACACAGCTACTAGTTCTGCTATCTGGAAATGTATCTCCAAATAATTTTCTTCATATTTTGAAAGCACAGTACTCCTCACCATTAAGTTAGCCATTTGGTAAGAAAAATCTCTTTTAATCTTTCCCTCTCATCCATCACTCATATAAGCCAACAGTAGTACTTCACTCTTGTGCTTAGTGGTGTGTCAAAACCTAGTCTGGATCATTTCCTAAGGGACAATGTTATTTGCTATCACTTTTATCAATCCCTTGCACAGACACCAAGCTGCCACACAAGTACAAATTTCATCAGATAGATAAGTACAAGTCTCAGAGAGACACTTTGTGGGAGTACTACCTACCCAACTACCACACAGCAGCAGGTGGCACCACTCCTCATCACAAATACCCATCAACAGTTCTACCACATGAAGCGAAACTAACATAAAATAAGCTTATTGCTAAATCCTACTGAGATATTCTCTCAGGTCCACATTTTATGTTCAGGATAGTTGAGCAAAGGGTGGCTGAAGGCTTACAGGGTCCTTGGTACAATCCACAGACTTACATACAGCGAACATTAGGAAATGTTCATAAAAGCAAAGACAGTAGCTTTCCAGTTATATTGGATTTTCTTATTACGAGGAACTACTCTTAAAATTCACAAGTGTGGGACTTCTGTTTGGTTTTAAAATAAATACAAGCAGAGATGCACCACTTTCAGGAACAATTTCTGTATCAAGTTTGAATCTAAGGAACCCTCATGAAAGCAGAGCGTGTATCCTTCTCTCTGATGGCGACTGACCTAAGAAACTGCACACATCCCTCACCGGGACACTATGCTAGTGCTAGCACATTTCTTTCAGTACCTTACTGGCTAGGTACAGGACCCAGGCTGTCAAAAAGCAAGGTGGTCAGGCAAGCCTCCAGAAGGCTGGATCTTCCTCTTCTATCTATGCATGCTATGCATTCCTCCCATCTGGAGAACAATTCAGAAAGGTGGAGTCAAACTGAGCAACCTTTCTCACATTTAGATGTTTCTTGCATTTAAAGCACATCAAATCCTTTACATTAAAGGGA
Source organism: Steatornis caripensis (assembly GCA_013398225.1). Lineage (NCBI taxonomy): Eukaryota > Metazoa > Chordata > Aves > Caprimulgiformes > Steatornithidae > Steatornis > Steatornis caripensis. The sequence continues at coordinate 73,695 of VZSC01016555.1, read as the reverse complement.
CCATGGTATTTTTAAATTGCCAATCACTTCCAGTTTATGAACAAAATGGATTCTTAATCCCCTGTGTTAGTTTAAAAATAATCAGGGAAAGATATAAAGATCACGTGATCAACAGTTTTTTTCTATCCTAACAGAAAACATTTTGCAAACCATTTTACCATTTCATCTAAAACCCAGACTTCAATGCCACTTATAATCACACAACAGTAAAATCATAAGCCAGTTTGAAATAATTTCCAACTTACATAAATCACTTCCTGTCCTAGGCTATTATTAATAAAGTCTACAAACTACAGCTATCTGATCAGTACAGCAAATGCCAACTGTAACCCATACAGTAAATCCCCTACTTATAGTTTACCTCCACAGCAAATTCTGCATTCACTATGCACACATCCCTTTTTATTAGAAGCATGAATTTCAGATAAATAAAATTGTATCATTTACATATTCAATGGGAATGTTATCAGCTTATGGGAAACACTGAACAAAATTTCATGCTGATGCAAGACAGACTTCATTCCTTTGAAGGCATAGACTCTTCACTGTTTCAGAACTTTACCAACGCATGCTGTAGTCTGTGTGCTAGACATTCATTGAAGGAAAACCAACTGGCAGCAAAACTAGCCAGTGCTGTGCTAGGCAAATTTGCAAACAGGCAGAAATTACTTAAAAGCTTATATTTTATGATGCGTTCAACAACACGCAGTTTTTTAGTAACAAAAACCCCTGAAAAAAAAAAGAGTCAAAAAATCCCACCCAAACCCACACATACACTCCCTAATAATGGTCATTTAGTTGAAACAACACTAGTTTGCACAGCCTGGTAATTTGGAGAAACCTTAGGATAATACACTTATTTTCACTTTTTCCTCCCTCGGGATTTTCTTGCACGCTGTATTTAAAATNAAAAAAAAAGAGTCAAAAAATCCCACCCAAACCCACACATACACTCCCTAATAATGGTCATTTAGTTGAAACAACACTAGTTTGCACAGCCTGGTAATTTGGAAAAACCTTAGGATAATACACTTATTTTCACTTTTTCCTCCCTCGGGATTTTCTTGCACGCTGTATTTAAAATCCCATTCTTTAGGAGACAGCGGCAAACAGGGCTGTTCTTAAGCAAGGCCTTCCTGGGTACCAGCTTTCGCCTGAATTTTGCGGACACCTACCCACCCACAGAACTGCTAAGAGTAAAGGATGGAAATGCCAAGCTACAGAGGCAATTCAGTTCAGTGAGGTTGCACCTTCCTCCTCAACGATACCTGATTATGAGATAGTAGCCTTTAGCCAGTTATTTGTAAGTCTGTACCAGTAAATCCCCGGGTTGTTGCCGCAATACCAAGGGATCTGCCTATACTCTCCTTTGTGTGATCAAGCAATCTTACCACTAATGCATTTTCCTTTTCTTTAATGTGTTGGGTTTTCTGTTTGGTTTGTTTTTGGAGGTTTTTTGGTGTTGGGTTTGGTTTCTTTGTTTTTTAAATTAAATTCTTTCTTCTTGCTCGTCTTACATTTGTGGCAGAAATGCTGATGCAGAAAGAAAACAAGAAACAGTAGGTAGGTGGTATTATACATGTGTACATAATAAAGCATCAAAAACTGTATTTTCAAAAGGAACAGCTGCAGAAAAGGAGTTGGAGCTCTCAAAACCAGAGATATAAGAAGGGAAGAGGTAACTGAGTGAGAAAGAGAGAGGCAGTTGCTCTTTTTGAAAATCAAAAATTATTAAAATGATATGCACGGAAATGAGCTGAGAATCATTTTACAATTTTTATCTCTGCCTTAGCACTGTCAAAAGAAGTTCAAACTGACAGCTTTTTATAGACTATTGTAATTTCACTACGAGAGCATTTTAATTGATCACTCATTATACCTTACCAGACACATGTAATCTAATGACCAGGAAGACAGACGGCAGGTAAAGCTCTGTCCCTCAGGCCAGAAGCTGTGGTGGGGTGGTGTGCTGCTGCCATTTTAGTATGGGTGTTTGTCCTCTCTTCCTTTTTAGAAAAGTAAGTTCTAAGTTTAGCTTTTCTGAACTTCACAGATACATATTTAGTTACAGGAGACAACTTTTATTTTAGGAATTATTACTGCTCACAGCAGTAGAAATATTTGAAATACTGTCTTACGAATGAAACACATTACAAAATGCTCAAACACACCAAAAACATTATACACAAACAAAAATTCCTTCTTACAAGTCTCATCTGACCTTAAGCTTTAAGTGTCAGACCACCACCTGTCAGCAGACCAATTTTTGAATGTAAATTCAAAAAATCTGAAAGTAATTCTCTGCTTCACATTCTGCATGCAAGCCTTATTCATTATTTCGAACTTTGGGGGCATGCAATGTCTTTGGTCAAGTTAGCAAGCAGCCCAGTGCTACAGTGCTGCTTCACGAGAATCTGGTACGGAAATGCATGGAAGTGATCAATGGGTTTTGCTTCCAAACGTTTACTTAATGTCCATGATTGAGGGGCAAGGAGGGGTGATGAGATACAGGAACATTCCTAATGGTCTTTTTTATTGAAAATGTGGAATTTACTTATCTATTTGTTTATTATCAGCGTAGTATCTGAACATCAGCAGAAAACACTGATTGCTGTATCCTTACATATTATTACTACTCTACAGATGCATCAAAGCAACTGAATAAGCACAAAGGAAGCCCAAATCGAAGTTGATATTCTGCTTAAGTCTCAGGTCTCACAGGGAATAGTACCAAGACTAACCTCATCGTACTGGCTGACCAGCACCCACATTGCCAACACCACAGTCAGACTCTCCGAAAAACATGAAGAGACAGCCTAAATTTCTAGTCACTTTGTTTTTGTTTAGAAAAAAATTATAATATATGAAAAAAACCCATAAACCATCAAAAAACCCCAACCCATAAGCATTCACAAATGTTCAGTTTTGGACTGATCATTAATCAGATTCAGTAAGCCAATAATCAATTTATTGCAAGTAGGTGTTTTTATAGCCTAAGCGGAAAAAGAAACACCAGCAGCTTTATTTGACAGCAAGTTCTTTAAGTTCAACAGCAAATTGCACTGCACATGCCAGTAAGCAAGACATAAATTTTCCATTGCAAATCAGCCATATTGTGGGAGCAAGACATACGACAACTACCTGCGTTACTATCTACCCACCTGAATATGCACACACAGTTTATCTGATCACTAATAATGACTGTGAAATAATCCTATTCAAGCATATCAAGCTTCTCCAGCCTGAATTTGACACAGCATTGCAAGATACATGTAATCCTAAAAACAGTCAGCAAAACAATCAGATAACTGGTGTTTAGAAGTGACCACAGTTTGACCCAGGGGAAAGAAAAAACAACGCAGTGTCAGTTTGCAGATAGGAGAAAAATCTGCTTTACACTGTTCTGCTGGACACTAATGGAAATGCACAGCACTATAAAAGGATGCTATCAGATTTATTAATAGAACTCAGTGGTTCAACAGTATTTTTAGATGTGTGTTTTAACACAAGATCTTTGCAAGTAAACTGAGAATTTACTGTGTTTGAATACTCCTTATTAGACTAATAGTTTGTATCACATAATCCAGCTGAGGTCAATACAGGCAATACTGCATAGAAAAATTAGCACCTGAATATGCTAGAGTGTGATACTGCCAAAACTTAATATGCAATACGTAGGCAAATAGGGGTTCACAAAAAAAACTAATCTGTTCAACATTTCCCTTAGAAAGTAGGTCTAAATAAGCCGACAAGAAAATAGCTTGAAAAAGATCCTCCTGAAAGGGCTAGCATATATAAATAATAATGACAGCTTACTGACAGTTTTACACAAAATGAATAAAAACTCCACTTAACTTGCTACAGAAAAAACAAGAAATAAATTATGCAGCAAGTAGGACACTTGATCAGGCCAGATGTTTATGGGACTAACACTGCGTCACACAAATACTGGCTCAGATCCAGAGACAATTAGGACAGTGTGATCCTAGCAAGACACTCTTCCTAAACTTCAAACAAATTTACTGGGATTTATTACACAGTGAACTTACAGCTAATGTTGGAGACATTAAATTACTAAAATCTCTAGAAGCACACTGTATTATACTTAAAATTTAGTACTTAGAAAGCACAGAACTGCATTCCATTAAATAAATCGTTTATATTTAAGTAAAAAAATATATAACCTCAAACGGTTAAATCAGCACAGTGACCAAGAGCAGAAGACATACTCTATAAATGCTGTCCTTAAATTACATTTTAAAGAATGGCATCCCAAAATACACACCTTGCGGTGTTCTACAACCTACGGCATCTGAGCTGATTAAGCACTGACATCAGCAGAGAAGCTTCTGCTCTATGAAAGCATTGTTCACCACTGCAAAGTGCAGAGGAAAAAGAAATATTTCATAAACCCACTGTGAATATATCATTTTTCTCCCCTCTTCAAAGAAATCCACCTAAAAAAGTAATTTTGTAGTTTAAGTGTTCAACATACCTGCTCAAGTACATTCTCACAGATAAAACCCAATAATTCTGACTACCACAACATTAATGATTTCAGGGGCTAGTAGGCAGAGATAATATACTTACAGAATTAATTCAGGTAACTTCAGCTATGTAAATACAGTCCTTATGCAAAAATAAGTCCTGCTTCTTTCACTCTGTTCTTTTCCCACTGCACACGCACACAAAAAAAAAACCCACAGAAGAAAAGCATAAAGAGAAATCTGATGCTGTTTTATTTCTCAATATCCATGAGGTTTCATTAATGAGTTATCAAGCTTAAAGAATAAAAGGATAGAAGTTGACAAGCCAGCAGCTGGCATCACAGGCACTTTCCATAGCTGAATTCAAAAGAAATGTCAGTTAGAGCGGCAGCAGCTACAGTCAATGCTGGAAGCTGATGCCTCTGCAGGAAGAGGATGCTGGGAGATTTTCCCAATCTGTGCTGCAGCCTAATTCTAATCCATCACTCCTAACTGCAAGGAGAAAATGGAGACACGAGGAACGCAAAGTGCTTTATATTTAAAGGCAAAAAGGGAGTTACCTCAGTATTTCCTGAACAAAACCAAAGATGCTACAATTAAAAGTCAGACAGAAAACAAAAAGTATATTAAGACAAATGCAGTAAAAATAGATCAAACATAGAAGAGTTGGTAGCAAGCAGCACTGAAGAAAACTAACTGGTTTGTGTTTGATTTACATTGTCTGACAGTTCTCAAAAAAATCAACATTTTTTTTTTATTAACCCTTTGACATTTTTTCCCCCAAAATACAAATTTTTACTTAGACAGAGCCCCACGACCAAAATAAGTCAACAGCACAGAGAGGCAGCTAATAAACAGCTATTTTCATGAACATCAGCAGCAATACGAGAAAAGGAGAATCAGAAGCAAAACACTTGCAATGGATATAGTTTCTTCCCCTTTGTCTAATCTCTCCAGGTGAGATATGGGAAAGCTCAGCATACGGGAGCTAAGCAGCAGAAAATTAAACTATGGCCTCCACCGTTACTTCAAAAAGTATTGTTTAAAGTTGCATGACCGAGGCTAATAGTACCTACTCCTAGCTATGTTTACTGCCATGAACTTAGATTTACTCACAAAAATGCCTCAAAGAAAGCCTTTGAAACATAACACAGGAAACTATAGATTTGTATTTACTCATTTCAGATGGAAGTTAAGTAATAAAAGCAGTAATACTTCAAGCCAATCTATTAAAACAATTTGCTTCTGAAAATACGAGCAACAATGCAACACACCAGAAAAGAGTTGCACAGTATTCCTAAAACATTTGAGGAAACCAAGGGCTATGATCAGGTAAGGCAGGCTTTGCAGGACAGAGATGACATGAACAGCTGTGACAACACCACCGTTAAAATCAGGATGTTTCTACCTTGTCCCTGAAACTGTGCCTGATCGTGTTAAAGACCAAGGAGCTCAGAAATACCTGAGTTCACCACATGACATGGAAGCAGTGCTTATGTGTATTGTCGTTTGTTATATAAACATTATTTGGGGTAGGAAAGAGTAAAGTGGCAGGATTTGTGTCACCTTGATTGCATGCAAAAAGTAAACCAGTTTTGAATCAAGGTTGACCAGTCACATAAAAATTGACTCAGTTCATACACAAAACATAAAATGTTCTGTCTTTAACTCGGCTTAGGTTGCAGACAGTCCACACTTGAGGCCTCAGAAAGCGTTTCCCAATAAAAGCTGAGAAAGAGCCAGGAGCACATTTCCACAAAACTGACAAAAACAAGCTTTCTGTCTGCAAATATCAACACATGTTGAAAAGATTTTCCCTGGACTGTCTTAAAGAAAAACCCACTAATACACACTCAAGCCACCTTCCACTCACAGTTTTGCAAAATGCTCTGAAACAGTTTTCAATCATCTAGGGGGAGGGGATAAAAAAAATAACAAGCCAACAAAACAACGAAAACACAACATTATTAGAGACCAGAGAGCTTTTTCTTTGTTTGGTAGTGTGGTCTTTAAAATAAAGAGCATGGCAAATCTGGTTACCAATCCTTTTTCTCCTACAAACAATCCTCTCAGTATCTGAGCAAGTCACAGCCTGCAAGTTTTCATCTGTAGTTAGAGCTCATCTTTTCATTTTCTTATCTAAAGCAATAATGACCTAAAGATTGTACCACCTATCTAAAACATTAAGCCTACATCCCTTTCAAAGTCTCTGAAGCCATGCAGAGAAGGCAATTCTTGAGTTGCGTGACTGCAAATAGCATTATGCAGTCTTTATTAAAGCACAGGATAAACGCCATTTTGGATAAACGTCAATTTCCTCAAAGAAATTTAAAGAAAGAAAACACAGATGTGATCAGTAGATCACACATTCCAGCACGTTGAGATTCCAACGTGATAATTAATGGAGTCCAGAAGTCTCCAGGAACCCCTACCTGAAAAATACTACGCGAGTTTACTGCCACAGTGTTAATTTATTTTTCATGGAAGAGCAAGCCACAACCCACAACCCAAATATTTAGGCTCAATTCGGACAAACTTCTTTTGGCAAACACTGCATTACAAGAAAACAGGCTGCGGTATCTTTCTATGTGCCAGCCTTTCAGTCAAGGCTTGCAAGAGAGTAACACAGTGTGGAAGAGATTCAGAGTTTTGTGCAGTTCTGTGTAGAATATTCCTGAGATGTTATATTTGGGTTTTTTTCTTCCTCTCATCTTTCCTGTTTTTTCCCCTCCTTGCCTTCTAAGTAGCTATGGACACAAGTGGAATAACATATTTCAAAGCTAAAAGAAAATCATAGAATCATAGAATCATAGAAT
>VZSC01016555.1:28565-44577 GCA_013398225.1 Steatornis caripensis | reverse complement strand
AAAAAAAAAAAAAAAAAAAAAAACCAAACAAAAGCCCACACTCCAAAGAGGAAACAGGAGTTGGTGAGGTAGAATCCAGCTTTACTAGAAATTTGGTTAACTAAAGAGCTGCTGAACAGTTAGCAATCCAAACTTCAGTGTCATTTAGCTTAAAAATTAGACATCAGTACCCATAAGAACAAAGGCATCTCCATTACAGTCTGGAAAGTGGTGGCCTTTCAATGATACTGGTCACCTCAAAATTACCACAAGACATATGAAAAGTGAGTCTTAAAAAAATGCACCCTTCATTTTTCACCAGATGTTTGTAATGAAAGTGACTATCATAATTAAGTGCAACTAGTGAACATGTTTCAAAAGCAGACAATTCCTACTTCGCCTTCAAGTGCAGAAAATTCTTAAAACAGCATACCAGGCACACTGTACAAACCAGGGCAGGACTGGGAGTGAATATCAACTAAACGAATTACATTCAGCCACGTCAGCCATTGTGGGTCGGACCAGTCACGCACTAGAGCCAGCAACAAGATGAAGGCTTTTCTGAACCGACTTCCAAAGACAGGGCTGAAGGCAGTCACACTTTAGTAAACTGGCATCAGTCTCTCTTGTTCTGAACACAACTGTGTGAGCTGGTGCTGTTTTGAAGGACACCTCTCCCTCACGACTAAGAAGTGGAAATAAGCAGATTCAGTTACACACTCAGCAAGCGAAGGATCACAATATACTTCACTTTAATTGACATGCAAATGGCTGCTGTCAACAGTTACTCATGTTCAGATTCATATCCAATATTTTGCACATAAAAGCAAGAGTACAGTTTCAGTTAAAGTTGGCTGGACACCAAGCTGGCTTCCCTTACTGTTTACACTGGCACCTTTCTGCTATTTGACCTGCATTTCTTGGTTTGACCTGCAGTTGTTTTTGCACGAACAACGCTGCTAAGATGAAGAGGAATAGGGTAGTAGCACAGAACTTCATTGCTGCATTAAAGCTTTTTTCTTCATTTTTAATTAGTTGACCGTCTTTCCTTTGTGTCTCACACAAGTCCCCTCAGACACTCCTGAGTCCAAAGAAGCATCACGTAGGCTTGTATTTTTTGTGAGTGGCAGTAGAAAAAAAAACCCAAATAAAAAAACCAAATGACACACCACAAAAAAACCACATAACAAAACGAACCACACAATTGGAGTCCCCAGTCCAGCACCAGCACCAAAGTACATCTCTCACTGAAAATATCTATGGACATTGCATATGTCTCTATCCTTGATCAATTTCATTGAACAAAATTGACTGCCAAGCAATTCTAAACTGAAAGACAGAGGCACCTTGGCTTGATATATCTTCCTTCTCATAATGTAGGAGGAGTGATTTGAGAATAAGGTGAAGGCAACTAAGGAGACTGAGAAGATAGAGAGAACATACAACCATTCTTCTCAAAACAGACACAAGTGAAGACACTGTAAGCTTGTCCTCTCTAGCCATAAGAAAGATTGAACAAATTTATTCTTCTTGCGGTAGACATGCCTCAGTCTTGCAGTAACTTTGTGTCAAGCTCATGAAAGTTTTTAGAAAAACTTCAGCATCATTATTCAATTATTTCAGAGAAACTACACAAAACCCCACTAAAATCAAAAGGAACCTGAGTATGCTATTTATTAAGTCTGTAAAGTTGGTAAGACCCTTGTTACATCTTTCTAGACCTAATTCTCCTGACGCATAACCAGTGAGTAATAGGTACTTCTGTACTTTCCAGGACACTGGACACAGCACGGATGAGATTCCGCTCTTGAAAGACAAAAGCTGGTAAAGACTTTCCTACTTCCAGCAGTAAGTATTTACCAAACTTCTACCAGCTTCCAAATAGACAATTCGGCTTTTTTCATTCGTTATAAGAGGTAAAGACACAACGAGGGGTTTCAGAGACACAAGCAGAGAATACTAACTGAAAGGTGTTAGGGTAGAGCATCAGAGACAGAGTAAGTGTTTACTCTCTTAACAGCCCAGGCACAAAAGTCGCTAGGCTCCCGGCAACTCAAACCAAGAAGCTTGGTCTTACCAATTCTGGCAAAGTTAGTATTTCACAGCCAGTAACATCCCACCCATTCTAGCTCAGAACTGGCCATCTCTCATCAAGTTTAACTTCCCATGACTGGCTAACCTTCACAGAAACTATAGCTCAGTCTAGACAAAGCATCACTAGACAGTTTTCTGCTAACAAAATGGTATCGCTTCAACGAATACAATTCTAGTGCATAAGGAGGTAAGACGCCTGCTTGCATTCACTTGAGTCAACACACCCTACCAAATAAAATCAAAGTTACCACGAAAACGAAAGAAACATACAATTGGAAGATTCGTTTGACAAACACCAGACTACAACACATCTGTGCTCTTTCTGGAGATGAAGAATGCTGATTCTTCCCACCTCATGAGGTTAGATCTGCCCAGCAGCCTTATGTAATCTTCCCACTTTCATTCCTATATTTCAGTGTTTCTGATATGGATGATGAGGCAAAACCTACATCTAGGCTGCCTTCTGCATTATGTTACAGTGGGGTACTCAAAATAAATTAAAAAGGCATAGTAGAATTGGAAGTGACTAACATCCAGTGTAGCAAGGTGTCTAATCCACTATTGAAAGATTTTCAGTTTGCTGGCTTTTTCCATCAGCTGGAAAAGCAGCAAGAAGTGAATGAGAAAAAAAACAAATTCCTTAAATCACTTGTTCCATACAAACTGCCTTGGATGTGAAAGAACAGTATACAGTTAATTTTACAGTCTTTCCACATTAGATATGTTGCCACCATAACCTTTGATCGAATTGTCTAGCAAAAGCAGTTAGTCTATGTAGAGTAAAAATTTTTTCCATTGCTGTTTATTTCACTATTTTAATGCTATTTTTTTCCCTGCTAAATGTCTTCATTTGTAAGTATAAGTATTTGCTACTAACCAACTTTTAAAAAACCTGAAATCCTTAGATGTCAAGAACAGGTTTATTCATAATCAAAGACACAGAAATCATCCCTCATCCAATCAAATATGTACTTTTAATGGGAATATTGCATCTGAACTGAGCTATTGACCCAGATGATCAACATTAGAGACAGAAAAAAGCTACAATCAACCAGCACTCAAGAACAGCAGGGTAAAGAACTGGGAGGTAAAGCACTGAAAAGTTAGTAAACACAAATACCTAATGCTGAAATGGATTATAAATCAAGATAATTTCAAAGATTTTAAGCCACAAGTCAATACATGTGGTAGGAGAGAGAAGGAAGAATCACTCTACTCTTCAAGCAATGTGGAAACATGCTTATTTCTTGATAAGCAAGGCTTAATCTCTTAATAAACAAGTATGGGAAGTAAAAAAGACTCTACAAACTGTATAAAAAAATAAGTCTTTTCTCTAGTTTTGCAAAAGCCATGAATTAACTTGACAGTTATCCTGAAGTGAAGCCCATCTTTCACTGATTTTCTCCCAATTCTAGTGCTCAAGAGAGAAACAAATGCCACCACTTTCAGTAGACGAAAGGACATCAGATATACTTTGATGGCATAATGCTTGATGCCATGGCTGTAGGCTTTGGAACTCTTCTAGTATATATAAATTTTTTTTTTTTTTTAGGGTAACTTCTGTCTTATCTACCATGACAAATTTCATAGCTTATACAAGGAGGCTAAATGAGATCTTTCTAAAGATCTCATTTAAATACAACTTCAGTTGTCATACTTTCAGACCTTCTCATCTCATTCACACAACAGTATGTTTTGTGGATTTTTTTTTTTTAAAGCACCCACAGATTAGTCAAACCAGGAAAATAAGTCACAGCTATGCTGCAACCTGCTGTAAAAAAGGACTGCATGATCAGCACGACAGAGTGCTGCTTCTAGAGTACTCTCATACTTCAGAGACAGATTCTATTATCGTTGCCTGGTATTTGCTAAAACCAGAAGCAGTTTAAAGAACAGGATTTGAATAATTTCTTTTTAAATAATAATAAACTTGCAATTTTATCTTAGTGTCGTGACACATCAATAGCACATCCAAACAGAATGTGAGGTCTCTGACATAGAACATCAACTGTGCTTGTACCATGAAGAAAAAGTCACCTACAAAAGTGCAAGCAAGAGGAGTACCAGTGCTTTCCATCAGTTTGTCATCAGTTAAAATTTTAAAAGTATATTAGAGTTACTAATAATATGTTCTCATCATTACAAGAGCTAGTATCCAGTTCTGTCAGCCCTGGGCAAGAGGTTTGTCACTGTTTGGTGGTGAAAAAAGAAAAAACTATGCTAAAAAAGTATTTGCAGTTGAGATCTAAATGCATTTACTACACTTTCAAGCCCTTCTCCAGCAAAGATTTCTTGTTAATACACAAGAATGTCCAAGTTTTGATGAGGTCTTTTAATTCTACAATCAAGTTAAGCATGGGTAACTTTCAGCAGGAAGCAGCAAAACTTCAGTTCCAGTCTCTCCATCCTCACCCTACAACATACCTGACTTTTTGTCACGCAATGTACCATGTTGAAGACAAAAAAAAACCCCAAACAGAAACCAAAATTCACACAATTATGTCATTTTTTAAAAAAGAAGAATCTCACACATATCAAACAGCAAGGCGCAGTCTAAGTCTAGCTAGTCAGTTACAAGTTGAAAGTCAGTTTTGACTCACTATGAGAAAGAAATATACCCACTGGAGACCACTTCCCAGTAAAGGAAAAAAGGTAAAATATAAAAGTTAAGAGGAAGATCACATTGTGTTGTCCTGAACTTCACTGTGCAATTTCACATAAAGATGCTTGATGCTCATTGCTTCCATAGACTTCTAAAGCTACCAAGAAAAATCCTAGTGACGTAACAAGTTCACCATGCACTTACTACAGACTTATCCAGACAAAAGCATCACCTTTTACGAATTAACAGTTCTCCTGGAGGGATATTTTGACAGTGTTCCAGAATGCTTACCAATTACAACGCAATCAACAATCCTAAATAAGTCTCATTATGGCAGCACCACCTTGGAACTGCTGATTCTAACACTTCTCAGAAATGACCCCAAGCTGGGGAACAAACATGTTTACCCATATTAAAGTTGACTCAGAACCACATTTGTCTATAAGTAATCAAAAAAAGAAAACATGAAAGGGACATTCATACGAGCATCTTGGGTATTAACCTCCCCCTGCCTCCCTCAGGTTAAATATCCTCTTGACTACACAGCTGGTTACTCATTTGTACAGAATGAAACAGCAGTTGCTGCATATTTAGCACCACAAAGTTCTATTTTACAGTGAAAAGCAATTTAAGTGATTTTTTCTTAACTGGTTCATTTCCTTTAGAAGGCGGCCTTTCTGCAATAAACAGTAATTCCAACCCCCCTATTTACGATAACATGCTCATTACTGCACTTGAAAGTTTCTACAGATATCTTCTGATCCACCAGCAGCACTAACTGCAGTAACAAAACAGCAGAGCTTTAGAAGCCAACACTATGTACAGTTAGAAGTGTCTGTAATAGAAGATTAAAGCAAAGACTTTTGTCTAGAGCACAGCTTGCTCCCTCAGAGCAAGCCAGAGACAGGTCACCTTCCATCTCTCCTAGAAACAATTAGATTTTTTTCATTAATAGAAAAGCGTCCTCTTCAGGACACAGCAACTTAACTTCACCACTAGTATAAATTAACTAATTATTAGTTAATTTTTATACACGTGTTCTAGAGTTTGTTGTCTTTCCACCAGAAAAAAAGCAAGACAAACCAACACCTAACAAAAATATAGTGTCACATTCAGACCAACTATTGTATTAAATTACACTAAGCAGAACCAGATCTTGACTTAACCAGGTGGTAAGCTAAATTGTAAGCTCTTCCTAGGCTACTTACACACAAGCACACACTGAACACGTTCTCATACGAAGTTATGAGGATAACCCTTACCAAAAAAATATCGTAAGTAACACATGCCTTCAGATTTTGCCAACGTGAACAAAGAGTTAACCCATTAAGGTCCCCCTTATGTTTTGTTAATGTGTCAAGTGCCTATGGCTTTCCTTCTTCACTCAAGACTCATCCTACTTTAATTCTTCATCCAGTCTATCCCCAAGCAGATCATGGTATTTCATCAGGCAAGACAGCTGCAGGATCCAGAGAGGAGACACTGAAGAGACTACGCAGGCGCACTGAACGCAGCACGTATTTCTGCATGTAGAAGGCATATCATTTACGTATTGAAGCTTGTCAGAAAGACGTATTTTTCCCCCCCACAACACACACACTCCCCATACAGCTTACTGATGTCATGAGGCATTTATAGCCTTTGGAAGTTCTAGCTAGAATGCAATACAAGGAGAGAGTAAACATACAGTTGTTACCAGATTCGTCACTTCTGCCCAAAGGGTCACTTTACCACAAACGTAAGGTTACAGTATCTCAACACCTCTGGGCACGTGCTCACGCACACACACTCCGTCTTCCTGAGTGGGTTATAGCCCTCTTTCGGCACTTTGCATTGTGTACTCACAAGCAATCAGAGCATTGGTTCCTTTACAGCAAGCCCAGGCTGCAGCAAGTGTCCAGTGAACTGGCCGTCATGACTCACGCTGTGCAAGAGGAAACCCCACATGATCACACGGTCCAATCTAAAGCACAGAACCTCTGCACACCACTTCCTCCTGTCAGCACCCAGAGACACAAAAACAGAAAAGCCAAACCCATTACACCCAGCGTAGAGTACTTCTTACAACTACGAAAGGAGAAGTATCAGCCAGACAATTATTCCAGGCTGTCAGGGAACTATTTATGTCACAACTGATCTCTGCCCGTTGCTGATATCTGTATCCATTTTCACTATAGCCCACGGTTATTATATACTAGGAAGTTTTTATTAATTTGTAGAGGCTGTTGCAAAATTTTTTTAAGTCTCGCATGTGACATTTTAATTACTTCTTCAGACCATGCAAAAAACACCTACCGAAGGCTGAGACTTCAAAGTAAGAAAGACACCCTTTAGGTCTATTTCTGCAACTATTAAATGTTAAGTTTAGTAGTTTCCAGAACTCACCATTGTAATCTAAAAAGACCAACTGCTATTGCAAAGTATGATCTACACAGACACAAAACCCATATGAAGTTCACCTTCCCAGCACAAAACTGCATACTCTATTGCCCCTACAGCACAGGCCAAAGCTAAAACAAACACAAAACTTTGTGTTTGCCTTCAACCAAGCACAAGAGGAACGTGCTTCAGAGACCGCTGAGAAGGCCAAGCCCTGTATCCAGGGTTACCAGCGAAAGATGTAACCTCAGCTTCCTGTTCTTGCACTCTACCTCTGTTCGTAACAGCAGAGAACTTTCACAAACGTAAAGCAAGACACACTAAGAAAGTCATGTGGTTTAAAAAAAAGGCAAAACAAAACCAAAACCAGCCCAAAGTGTTAACAACACTGGAAACATCAGCTCTTTCAGGAATGTCACCTGAGCTCCCTTCTCTGCTCCATCGGACAGGTGTGCACACACACAGAGGAATTCAAGGCACCTGCGCAAATCCCATTGGCCAAGGAGGACCGCTTTTTGTAGAGAAACTAGCTAAAATGGACCATAAACTACATCTCATGGTTGAGATTCTTAAACTATTCACAGAAAGCAAACAAGCCCCTTCGTACTACCCAGTCTGTACTCCTTGTCCCCACGCTTTTGGTTTTTTTCCCCACTACTCCTTCCGTTGTGCCAGTGCAGTTAAGTTTGATGACTCACCTGTAAGCTGAACGACTTAGTTGATTCAGCATGAAATCCCAAAAGCAAGCCACCATGGACACAGAGCTGTACAGTCTCCCCAGTAACTACTCGTCTACTTTCCCTTAGAGACATGAACATCCTCCATTTCACTCATGCACATCACTACTTAAAGCTGCAACCTCACTTTCTACTTTTACTACTCCAATGTATGAACTCACAAGTGCTAACTCAGAAAGCAGTTAGGAGTGCTCCATGGTGGAATTCTGAACTGCAGAAGAGGAGAATAAAACACAGAGCATGACTTCCATGAGGGTTCTCCCACCTGGGACCCAATTTGTGACTTGGCATGATTCCATACTTCTGTTTACAGTTCACAAAAAAGTACAAAGTTGGAACAACTTGCATTTGCGTTACATTCCACTCCGAACACATCACTTAATGGAGTCAAATGGAATATAAAAATCTCACCATTCAAATAAGCGAAACGGACTTCCAAACAGCCCCCCACAGGTTTTTGGGTATTTGGGGTTTTTCTGACCTGGACCTTAACGCTCCTTTGGTGTTAACGTACTGAGAAACATGTTCACTCCAAAACTTAACTACACAAATTCTGCCATCCCTTCTATTCAGCATGCCTTGAATTTACATAGTTCACATTTAGCAGAAATCGCAGCACTTTGGCAAAGCGTCAGGCTGACTATTTCATCTTCTAGAAGTGACTAACCATGAGCTACCTCTTATTTTCCACTGATAGGGGGAGCTATAGCCATACACAGCCCTTAAATCCAAATCACATTAAAAGACACAGACACTAAGCTGCTGCTGATTCTCTCTTTCCCAATGTTTTAAAGAGACTTCACTTAAGCTCAGTAGAACACAGCTTAACAGAGCCAGCTACTTCAGTGGTGTCAAGCAGCAGTACACAGGCGGATATGTTTAACTGGATTTTCCAGACTTGCACATGTTCTTTATGCTAAGGTTCTCCATCTGGACAAGGCACAGATTTAGATCCTCTTTAATACTACATTTAAGCCACTGAGTCTTACCTTAAAGTTCTTCCTCTAGTCCAAGTCACATACTTAAATTTAGCTAAACTGCTTCATCTCCAAAGTTTAGTTTCTACACTTTTCACACTTCCCTTGACAAAGAACATAATAATTAACATGATTAATATATGATAAAGATGTAAGGATATAATAATTAGATAAAAATGGCTCAAACACACCCTACCTCCCCGTTCTCCCTCAAGGCAGTTAACATGATTACTTCTCAAAATATTTTTCTTGCTGGGAAGGCCCTAACAGACTGTACTTGATAAACTATTCAGTCATGCAACAATTTATTGAAAAAGACATCAAGAAGTACTTACACTTCACATCACGTATTATGACTCTCTTCAAACTCAGTATTTGTACCTGTTTTCATGACAAATTATTGTCTCCCCAAATTAAAGTGCGAAAGTTCTGCAGAGAATGCGGACTGCTTCAGTTTTTGACATGTTTCTTCAGCATCTTCTAGCCAGGTGAGCTATAAGAACCCTAAAGACTTGCATAAGTTTGCCTCATTTAAAAAGCATCTTTACCAAAGCCACTACTGGTAATTCCACACCTCCACAGTGTTTTCAGAAGCAAGCTCAGGTTTTGCCACAGGACCTTAACGTAGCCATTTAACAGTGAATTACTATTCATACTTCTTTTGCAAATATTAAATGAAAAAAGTAATTTGCTCCAGCCCTGGAAGCTAAGTTTGCACAAAAGAAAAAAAAAAAAACCCACAACAGTGTAAATCTAGCTAGCTGCCCCACTGGATTGGGTATCAACAGTCCTAAGGGAGAGAACCCAGATGAAACACCTTCTTCCTAGCCCATTATTTACCGGTGAAAATAAAAGCCAGTGTGACATATTCTACCTTTATAATCACACTTCCCTCAGCTTAAGCTAATAGGAATATTTCTCCTTTCTTCTGACCACCTACTACTAGTTACAGGCAAGTATTACTCCTCACCAACTAAACACTACACTTCTCAGAACAACCAGTACCGCCATTAGGTGCCAGACACAGGAATTACTGCCTTCAGAAACAGGTTTCCTCAAAACCTCCTCTCTGTTTTGATGACAGACCGTCCTTGTACATCCTCCAGTAAGAGGATTTCTGGAGAGCAAGAGTGCGTATCATGCTGGCTCCTGGGGACGAGGTGAAATCAAAGCACTGCTGCACACTGGCTTGCAAAGTTTATTTACTACCCTATTGCACAGTGAATGCATAAGAGAAGTAGAGTAAAAACACGATACACTCCCCACGTCATAATAAAAAATATCACTGCTGCTAAGGTCTGAGGTATTATATTATCTTGCCTGACTACATGGTGAGAGCATTGTTTCCTCACTTCAGAATAAGATGACAGGCAAGTCTTCACTTGCTTGATACAAAAAATTTGCTTTTAGCACCTGGTGTCTGGCCATTAAGTCCACAGGTCTGTGATATTTACTTACTATTGACTAAGCCAAATTTTTTTTTCGAACCTGTGAGGGCTTACAAAAGCAGAAGAAAATTTCAGCACTCTTACAAATTCTGACATTCCTGACTATCCGAGCCAACACCTGACCACCTATGGCACAGGGGTCTTGGACACGTCCAGGCTTTAGCCAGAACAGACACCAACCGCAGCACAGATCCATCTCTGAAAGCCGATTCTCAGGTCTTCAGTTGCACAATTTTGCTCTTTTCAAAATGAGAACAGCGATCCACCACTTGTGCTCCCTGAAGTATAATATTGTTTTTATTAACCTACAAGAAACAGCATGTGTGAAAATCACTGCCCACCAGATGGATGTGGTCTGTGAGGCTGTATTCCTGCCAGCCTGTCTTCAGCAACTGTGATCTTATCTCCACCTTCTGTGATGGTGTCACATAGGAGGAAAAAGTCCTATTACTTATTTGCAACTTTCCTTGCTATTGCAAGTCCTTTCAGTTAGGCAAGCTATAGAAGGCTTACTTAACAAGACAGGAGGCGTAAGATCATACGTGCTCATCACCTACTCATACATTGAGTCATCCTGGTCCATGCTGCTTTGCAACGTGTGGTCTGCCAAGAAGCAATTAAGTTCCTGTTCTCTTTCAACAAGCAACCTCTTTGCCAAGCGAGGCACCCGACAAGAACCTTTATCCAAGCCAAGTCATTGTCCTCTAGCAGTTCCAAGAAGCCCATCAGGTCTAGAGATTCTTCAAAGCATACTGGCACCAAAATGTCAACCAAGGAAGAACATACATGTACAGAACTAAACGTGCTTCCACAAAGTCGTAATTCTCACACAGATTTACAGGAACTACAAGAAGACATCTATCACCCTTCAAGTTTATGTATGAAGTAGAACTGCCTTTCCGTGTAGCAAATGGCAAGTTTTTAAGCTACAGTTACCAAGACAGCTGTACCCATAAGGACAGTAACTTCCACTGCCCAAAGTAAAAGATACCAGATGCTGCTTTCCACACAGAATAAAAGCAGTTCAATACACAAAGAAAAAACAAAACCTTACAAAAAAGCTTATTCTTCCTTTTTTGTTCTACCTTTTTTTCATCTACATACAAAATAAGTATCACCCCCTCACCCCGCACCTCCCCCACAAAGAAAAACACAAAAAAGAGAAGGAAAGGTGAATTGTGACAAACAAATTCACTTCATAGGTACTCAGCTTTCCCAGAAGTTTATGTCAGCTCTGCCTCCCTAAGAGGCATCTGGAGCTTTCCACAGTAACCCCATCTTTTTCCATCTCCCCTGTATCTTTTATGCTCACTCTGAGGAGGAACAGCACACTGATTAACCAAAGTGAACACTAAATAAGAAAGTTTAATTGGAACACATTATACACACTTCCTTTTCCCCTCCAGGAAACAAATAAAGACCTAAGACACACTTTTTTTAAATCTACCCAGCTTTCAAATTTGGTCACAGTCAACCAAGGGGCTCAAACAGATGAATGAAGTAAGATCTAGGAAGTCAAATAAGAAACGGAAAAACAGAAACATAAAAATTATTCATCTCAGAACAATATAGGTAATATAAAATTGGAGAATACATCTTTACTTTGAATAGGTGGTCACAAGGAAAAATAATACCCCTCAACAGGTACATCCACAGGTAAAACAAAAGTTTTATTTGAAATAAAAAACCGCAGAAGTGGAGACAACAATCTAATTTTATTTAATAAAAAAGAAATTACTAGTTCTCTCACAGTCCTTTTCTCATCTGTGCTACTGCAATAGCTTGGCCTTCACCTTAGATGTAGATGTGTTCTGATGGTAGGAGAGACCAAAAGAGGAACAGGAAAAGCAGATGAGCCACATGCCAAAGCACAAGTCTTTGGCACAAGATGACAAAAGGAGTTTAAATTTTATGTTCTCCAGTTGAGCAAGATCTACTTCTCAAAGAGACAAAACCATACAAATTAGATTAGGGCATTTTAAAAACAATCATCCTTCACAAGAGGAAGTGCCCTCACTACCCCTTCCCAGCTCCACATTCCCAACATATTCTTCACTTTCTAAGGCGAAAAAGGCACCAGAGTGGCTTGTTCCAGCTTCTCAAAGTCTCTGGGGGAGTGCAGCTACCACCGTTTCTCCGCACTGAGACTCTTCTCGCAGGCTCAAAAGACCAAACAAAACTGGTAAAGAGTCCTCAGCATAAACATGAGAGAGAAACCAGCCAGTGCTGCGCAGTTCTGTAATTTATTCTGAAGTACATTGTTATATTAAGCTACTGGTGGAAAGAAGCACACCACTATTAAGTTTCTTGATCATAAGTGCAGCAGCTGCTGCAGCAGTGATGAAAAGCTTGAGTACCTAAACAGAGTACTAACCAATACTAAACAGCTTTTGAGTTAAAGATGATGATGGTTACATTTTGAAATTAGCTCTGAAGATATCAACAGTCCAGGCCGATTAAGTCAGCCTACAGTGTCCGTCCCTGCTTGGGCAGTTCGAGAGAGCACAGCGTGCATCATCAGACCTTCATTACCTAAATTTTCCTTAATTGGTTAGACCAGAGTTAAGGCACAGATCAGCTGAGTTAGCCAAGCTGTCCTTAATACAAGCCTTAAGAGTTAAGCACTGCAGGGGCACCAAATCACTTTCAGATCTGCGTACAATCCTTAGTCTGGCTGACTGTGGCATTTTTTTAGCATCTAGATACTTCTTGATCATGATACTTTCTGTCTGGCCACAATCCTCATATGCGCAAAGGCCAATGCTGGGTTGGCATTTTTTTTTTTTTAATGGATAGAGAGCCCCCAAGTAACCAATTAAGCTGGCTTTCAGACTTCGAAAAACCAGGGCAGAACACAGTGAACTTAATGGGAAGCAGATCTGGCCCACTACTTTTAAGTAGTCTTTGGTCAGTGACATGGGGAGAAGGCTTAAAGTTTTTCTTGAAGCCTCTGCAGTAGCTGGGAGTGCTATTTTGCCTTTATTATTAAGCATATCTGTCCTAGATTTGCAACCTGTTCCAAAAGAATACTAGTATGATAACTTTTTGTAGGTGAATTCAGTGTCATACAATGGTTTAAGTGACAATGGCACATCACGTTCTGAGTTCACAGCTGGGCACACGAGAGGCGGGTGCTTTCACCCTGACCACATAGCATCCAGGAAACAACCTCTGAGTAGAGGATGACCACATGCACTCTTAATACCCAGGAAGCAACACTGCACAGGAAAACCCCTAGTTTAATAACCATTTGTTTTACCAAATGAGCATACCCATAACATCCCCTATCAATTCAGCCTCTTAGGCTTAGGTCTCCAATTCCTGTTAGCTTTTTTTTCAAAAAAACCCAAAACACCACCATCAAAATATTACACTTGCATTAGCTGGGGGGCAAAGAAAAATGAAAGACTTATTTAAACTTCATACCAGTTCCTCGCCACGCCCACTGGAAAGCCACAGCTGCAGGATAATAAGGCACAAATCAGAAAAAAATTAAATATAGATAAACATGGTATCTGGCACTTCCAGCTGCAAGAAGCGTAACAAAAACCAAATTTTATTCATCGGGGACTACAGCAGGGGGTAGCTACCTGCTACCTTAAGCTTGGACTTTAGAAGCAGGGTTCTTGCTTGTCAGTGCCCTGTTCAGTATGAAACAACTTCAAGGTTTCGCTTAACATACCCTTCTTCAGAGCTTCAGGGATGAAGAAGTATTCACAAGTCCCTGCAAAGCAAAACTCTATAGCAAAAGCTATGTTCATACAGTACTAAGCATGTACACTCAAATCAGGAAGCAGAGTTTCCATCTGATATGTTCCACATAAACAAGGTGATTTAGATGCATGTAGCTCTTAAGAGCAAAGCTAACAGTAATGCTCCCCAACTTCGATTTCCCAACATTATAACTGTTGCAAACACACTAAAGAAAACAAGCTGACACTCAAAAACATCTGTCTCATGCATGAAGTGCTGAAATGACATCTAGCTTATTAGTAAAGAGATTGTGGTGAACCTGTACGCAAACACAGCCTACAGACAACTTCTCCTACAGAAGCAGTGACTTTCCCCAAGATTTAGGAAGTAGCAACTTTTACAGCACGCGCTGAAATACAGACTAGTCTATAACCGCACCTTCCAATCGAGAAAAAGAACAAGCTGGTTTTTATCATCTCTTCCAAGAACAGCTTCCGCAACTGCCAAATACAAAACACGAGCATTCAGCGGAACTACCCAGCATACCAAGTCCTACATACACATTCGTCGGTTGCCCAGTTGTATGAAACTATGCCTCACCTCAGAAACAACACCGTTTCCAAAATTCATTCCAACAAGGTTTAAAAAAATCCAAACCAAACCCCCAAACCCCACTACTCTGTAATCATGATCCGTAAGTTTTTTTCAGCAAAGTTCAGCCAGAGGCACGCCTTACAAATCTTTCTAAAGAAATTGCTGCATGTATGCAATGCTAAAATAATTCATTTTAGACTGCACGGTCTGAAATAAAGTCCGTATTCCCACATCGCCAGGGCTGCAATCTACCATGTTTAGAAGCACCCTCCAGTTCAAACTGCCTCAGTTTTGCAGTATCCTTCTCAAAAGCCAGGCCAGGAGACCCTGACTATCACCAGCTTTCTCAGAGTTGTCAACAAATTCTGCTATTGCGTTCTTCTGGACTGAGAGGATACAAACAAAATCTAAAAGTTCACGTAATCATTTTAAGGGATTTGTGTCTGGGCTTCTTCAAGGAGCTCTAAGCTCAACTGGGGCGTTATAAACTTCAGCCTGTAACGCATCTCACGCCAGCTGCAGTCCTGCCCGGTTTCACCTCCGAGACAAGCGACCCTGCCCAGCCCGCCCGCGGAACACCCCACGCACGGCGGGCCCACGGAGGAGGAACCGCACCCTCCCAGACCGCCCGGGCAGCCAACGCCACCACCGTTCCGTGAGACCCGTCCCCGCCGCCCAGCAAACCGCGGAGGCCCAGCGGCGCCGGGCATCCGGCAGCGCCGCTGTCCGCACACCTGCCCTGCGCGGAAGATGCGCGGGGGCCGCGCGGGCGGGAGCGCGCACCGGAGAGGCTGCGCGGCAAACTCGCACGGAGCAGTGGGCGAGCGCGGCGCTGGCGCGGGGATGCGGTCAAAGAAGACGAAAAAGAAAAAAAAAAAAGAAAAATAAAAACAAAGGCGGGCGGCGCGGGGTGCGGGTAGGGGGTGACCGCGGCCCCGCCGCCAGGACAACTTTCCCCAACTCCCGGCGGCTCCTCGCCCCGCCGGCGGCCAGGCCTGCCCCGCGAGGAGGCGGCTGCCCGGCTGGCCCCTGCCCGGACCCAGAGCAGGTGGGCGACCGGGATGCCGGCGGAGCCGGGCCCCCGCCCGAGCCTCCCCCAGCGACCGACCGGTCTGTCGCTGCCTGCACGCCCGGAGCCCTCTCGCCGCCTCCCTCCGGTTACCTCCTCGCCGCCGCCGCTCTCCTCCGTGCCGTTTCCTACGCTCGCCATATTACCGCCGCGCCGGGATGACTGCGACCGCCGCGCCGCGCCCCGTCCCGTCCCGTCCCGCTCCGCTCCCCACCGCCCGGCGGCGGTCCCGGTCCCGGTCCCCGCCCCCGCACTTCCCGGCCGGCCCGGCCCGGCCCCGCCGCCCGCCACCTCCCGCCTCGTCCGTGCGGGGCCGCGCTCGCCACCGCCTCCCCGCCCTGGCCGCCTCACAACTCTGGTGGCCTCGCCCCCTCATTTGCATCGCGGGCCCCGCCCCCGCCGGTCGCACCCTGACGCTCGCGGCCCGCCGCGGCCCCCCC
>VZSC01016555.1:5557-28372 GCA_013398225.1 Steatornis caripensis | reverse complement strand
CGCTGCCTCGCGGGCGGGACGGCAGCGAGGGGGCCCCTGGCACCGTCCGGGCCCCCTGGACCAGTCGGGGGATTAGGTTGGTCGGCTCGGCCTCGGCCTTCGGAGCAAGCGGAGCGTCGTCTCAAAGCGATGCCGGGGCATGAGGGTGGCGGCCCCGCTCCGCCGTGACCAGCCGCGCCAGCCGAGGTGCGGTGAAGCGTTCCGTCAGGCGTCCCTGCAGCCCCCTCGGCTGCCCGACCGGTGCCCGCCACACCTGAACCAGCGCCGCCGGGGTGCCGTTTCCGTGCAGCGTACCGCCCGCCCGCCTCGCCCACTTGCCGCGGAGCCCGGCCGGCTGCTGCCGGGGGACGAGAGCTGCTGCTGCGGTGTTGGCTGCCCGAAGTCCAGGAGAGACTTGGGCCGACGGTCCCGCAGCGCCCTGTGGACCCGGCCAGGCTCTGTGGAAGAGCTGCTTCCATGCCACGCTGACTACCACCTGAGAAGAAAGTCCGCAAAGCAGCCAGCTCGGCGAGAAGGGCTGTTAGGTTCCCCCAGCCTGCCCTATCCTGTTGTTAGGTCGCAGTATCCTCATGCTCTCTGCTAGTAATCTGCCAATTTCCACTTTCCCCTGTTCTGCCAGATGAGGTCAAGTTCTACTGAAACGTAGTTACCGTGACTGCTGTCTCCACGTCCTCCAGGTTACTTCTCTGTCACAGACCCTGTTAAAGAATACGGTTTTGATAGATGAGCTTTCGTTAGAACCATAGACAGATGAAGAGGGAAAGAGAACTGAACAGATTCAGCTAACCAGGAGGTAGATACAGGCTAAGAGTTTCTTGCAAGATTTGGGACTACAGTCTAGAGATAAGCAAGGTCCTTCCGTCTAAGAAGATGCAGAAGTACAGGCTTTCAGCATAAGCTACGTAAGCTGCTACAAAGGCCCCATTAGCCTTACGTAGACTGGACTACTATATCCGCTCTGCAATTTTTACCCAGCCGAGCTAAGTAAAAGGGGAAGGGGAACCTAAGCGGAATCTGTCGTGCAAGATTGCTCTCTTCTCAGTTAAGGTGTCACAGGCACGCTGTTCTGCCATACTGCTACTGCATTTGAGTCTGTTTCTTCACTGGCAGCTTGTTGGAAGATACTCCAGTCACATTGATACACTTCTCTAGGACTGATCTATGAAATATACTAGTAGTGCAAATGCAGCAGACAGGCCCATACATGTTTTGTATTTGACTCACAGCGCAGTCACGGCTGCCCACACAGCTCCACCTGAAACTTATGTTACCATTACATCAGAATTTTATACTGTTCCTGAGAATTATACAAGTTATTGTCCTCTGTTGAAGACGTGACTCCTTTTCTCTTTTTCAGCTGCTAAGGCACTCCCTTTGAGGTAGCCTTTTGCTTAGCGCAGCAGACTACTTCCATTTCAAAAACAGTTTTTAACCAGTATTAGTCTATAATGGAATGCTATGGGGTACATAGTATAGGAGTAGGGTAGCTAACACATAAGGTCTCCAAGTTATAGAAACATGGTCCTTAAAGATGAGAACCAGTTACACCATTCTGTAGGAGCCACACACCTAGGCAGTTATGCACTGCCACTTCTAGTTACAGAGAATAAAAACTTAGCCTGATCCCTTACGTTCCTGTAGAAACTGTTAATGCGCTATGAAAGTGTGCCAGCGCTTTTATATTTAGGTTGGGGAAATAACACCAATGTGCAGCATTTGTAGTCACAAGTAGTTACTCCATGTGTAGTAGACATAACTGCATGAGTCAGAGGTTCAGTTAATATACTCTGCAAGTTGAAGACCAAGGTCTAGCGCAACACTGCTCTGGCATGAGTAGCTTTTGATAGGTTTCATACATATTGTCGTATTCTTTCCTCCCCACCACGTCCTTTAGCTCATTTATACTATTTTGGGCAGATTTAAGGCTGATCTATCAGTGACCTTTCTCTGATCAGAACAAAGTTGCATGCTAAAATAATCAAAGCAGAGGTAACTACATCATATCATTCCTGATCCAGCTAGCTAAGCCATGAAAATTGCTACTGAAGTCTGAGTACAAGCCCTGTAAATGGCAGAGCCATTACTAAGTTTTGCTTCGTCTTTGACAGGCTGGCACAGGGCATGCTCCTATTTAAGTCACTGTGATAATAGTAAAAGTAGTAAATACTTTTAGTAAAAAATAATAAATCTCAAAGCCACCACCCTTCCCCCTTGGCTTTAATCAGTTTAATATTTCTTCCCCTTCTCCCTTGAAATTTAAGCATTAAAGAAAAGCCTTGCAAATTCCTCTTGCTCTTACAGCTTGCCATTTGTTAAAAACTAAACAAAACAAAACCCCACAACTTCTAAAGGAATATGGACAAGAATTAATAGGTCTTAATCCTCTGAGAAGAGAGGCCTGCTGCCGTTCCCAGCCAGCTCTAGTTTCTATCCATTTGAATGTAGGTATCTTTGCAGCAAGAATCAGGAAGATTATGACACAATTACTAATCTTTCAGAGAGCATTCGGAGATCATTCCAATGGACCTGCTGAAAAGATTTTGCTCAGATCTGACAGAGGAGGCAAGATCTTGAGAGACCGTTCCCCTCTGGCTGGCATAGCTATATAAAATTCCCACCCAGGAAAAGCCTTCCTACATTTTCCCCCATCTTCACAGCCATTACCTGCATGCTGCTGTGTTAACACTACGTGGATATTTGATAGCTCTGCTAGTGTTTCCTTCTGCAGTGTAGCTATTCACTGGGAATTTCCCTCATTACAAGAATTCACAGGACAATGAGGAAAAAAAATTTTTTTTTTGAGCTTCTGTAATCAAATACAGCTCTGACAAGGATGAAAGTCCTATTCTGCCCTTCATGATCAGATAATATACAAGAATAAAATCAACTTCAGTATAAACACTTGGTACTGCTCTATTTTCCTTGGGGACTAGAAAACAGTCCTCGAGAATTGGCCCACTGCAAAAGAAGCCTAGAAGTTGCCTTAGCACTTGTGCAACTACTTTCCAGCAGGGTTAGAGTGTCTCAGACTCACCCAAACAGAAAATAATATTCATTAAACAGTTAGCAGATTTTCCCTGGTGGAGGTAGGGCAAGTGAGCAAGACAGAAACGAAGTCCCACCTAGTTCCACAAGCACTGTTTCATAAACTACCTATTAGAACAATGAGTACTCTGAGCAGTACAAACTGCATGTGAATCTACCCGTGTAAATACACTGTGGAAGATTTGCTGAGAGGAGGAGTAAGAATCACCATGTTTGAGGAATACCTTTCAAGATCAAGAGACTGAAATTTCTTAGTGATGCACTGAGTTAGAAGCCAGCTAAGCAAAAAAGAAAAAAAAAAATTTTGCAGTAATTTAGCAGAGATGCTAAAGCTTAGCATTTCACCTTCTGTTAGGCATTTTTAGAGAGCCACAGTTGTTTCAAACTGCCAGATCATGTTTCCATACTTAAAAGTGAAGCAGAAGCCCTTGAAGTAGAGCCACCACTTCTTTCAGTCAGATAGCCGTATTTCCCTTCACTCGCCATACCTAGCTTGTAGCAAATACTGTAGCCATGAAAAGACATACAGAACTGCTAGTTCACGTGCCCAAGACCAGAAGAGGGGTGATCAGGCAGTTACCAACATTCCAGGATAAACACAATCTTAAGCAATATCCTTACGAAAGCTTTCTCTGCTTAGGGAAGCCCTGCCTCTTTCTCAAAGCCAGGGAAAGGGCAATAATGCACTTTGGACAAGGTGCAGTGGTTTACCTCAGTTACCATGTGACTTGTTTCTGTGTACCTAGCACAGGTTGTGTAAGTGATCCTCAGTGAAAGCATAATGCAGTTAATGCACCTAGTTT
The DNA here is from genome assembly GCA_013398225.1 of Steatornis caripensis. NCBI lineage: Eukaryota > Metazoa > Chordata > Aves > Caprimulgiformes > Steatornithidae > Steatornis > Steatornis caripensis. The sequence continues at coordinate 24,524 of VZSC01016555.1, read as the reverse complement.
TCAGTCAGCCTCTAGTGCTTTTACCGATGTGTGTACACAGACATTATTTGTGTACCAGTTTCTAACAACACCTCTACAGGAGCTGTCTCTAACTTACGGGCTACATTTGGATTATTTTGTGTATCTCCTTATCACCCTCTTAAGGGAGAACCCTAGAAGATGTTGCTCAGAATGACTAGTTACATTTTTTAGCCCTAGAAACAAGGATTACCCCCCCAACAGTTACATACCACATATATCCTGCTTCAGGTGGAGTCAAGCTATTCTTAGGCTGACATAGTTCAGATTGGATGTATCCACAGCCAATGCACAACTTTTCACAACAGTGTAATAAGGTAAGTCACGGAATACCTCAGGTTTGAAGAGACCTCAGGAGATCACCTGATCCACCCACCGCTGAAAGTACAGCCAGGCTCAAGGTTAGAACAGGTGGCTTATACTGCATTGTACACATGCCTTAACAGAGAATACCTAATACACCACTTAAATACAGACCTCCAAGCAAAACATCAAAGTCAGACTCAACAGGATGATACATCAGGAAATCAGTAAGCCATGCAGGGTAAAGAATGGCAATAAACAAAATGAAAAAAATCAACAAAACACCACAGCATTTATTATCTCTTAGGACGTTTAAAAGTCACCCCATTTTCTGTGATCCTAGACAGCAAAGCCAAAGACCTACCTGCTACTTCACTACATTTGGAAGCACATGTAGACATCCGATGGTTAAACTGCTTCTCCTCATGATACCTTTACTGACCACCATTCTGTCCTCTCAACATGCATATCTCATCCCATTCCAACCCACCCCACTTCAGCTGTGCCATTCCGTTCCGTTCCGTTCAATTCCATTCCGTTCCCCAGCCTCAAAAAAAAGAGGAAAAGTTCCCTTAGTTTTTTTTTTCTGTTTATCTCTGCGCATTCATCCTACCAAGAGCATTTTCTCAGGGCTGCTGAAGGGGACCCCACCTGTAACGCTTTCCATCAGCCAGACGATTAACCCTTTCCTGTCCAACAACAGATGTTACATTTATTTACCTTTGTATGCTACCCCTTATCTCTTTACAGTTTTCTTCCCTTCTCACTTTACAGCTAAGCAGTTTCCTGCAGTTTCAGCAAGATGTTCTCTGTACTCCCCATCTTATCTCTAAGCTTCTTCCTGTTATCATTATATTTCATCTTACTTATTTTCATTGGAGGTATTTCAATGTTCCTTCTCCCATCCTCTTGTCAAAGTGCATGTTTCTTATAGAGTAACAAAGGTCAGAAATGACCCCTGCAACTATCCTCATCCAACCGTACACTTTTTTTAAGATAGAAAAAGATCCACTAAGTTATGGTATTTGTTTAGAAAATAAAATACATTAATGTGTCATCATTCCTCCTGATGCTGGCGTGATGCTTGATGTTTGCATGGTGTATTGTGAATGACTGATCACCTCTTCTTGCAGAATGTCTTGTTAAAGAAACCCTTAAGGGTGTTGGTGCCTTTCTGCCATTTAATAGCGTTGATTTTCAATTGGGTCTTTTTTCCCTTTGAAATCTTTGGTCCTGTTAATGGTCTAAACTGTGTTGTGTCATGTAGTACTTTTACTAGCTTCAAGAAATAGCATAGTTTAAGTGTAAATTCTCTAGTAACTAGTGCCAGTGGCATCTTTAAACTAATATTTATGTAGCTGAATCCTTTCCATGCCCTTTTTCTTCACATATTGTACTATTTGTACCAGAAAAAAAAGCAAAGGAAAAGGTCTAGCTTCACCTAACAGAAATGTTCTTTGCCTTACTAACAAAAAAGTTTTCAAAGTTATGTTTGCCAGAAAATATGTTTTGTCTATTCATTTTGTTATTCTTTCATGGTGCTGAAAACAACATGTTCTGGACAGAACCATCTGAACAGATGGTTGTTATGTGTTCAAGTCATCAGGGAATGGAAATGCCTGAATGCAACCCCTTCCTCCCCTCCCAGATAAAAAAATCCCAAAACTAAACCCAAAATGTCGTGTATACATAACAATGTTCTTGTTCCCACAAGGAAAAAGGAATTGTACCTCTTCATGAGGATCCTATGACTTCCTGATAGGATAGCAATTTATAATCACTAAATCGTACCCAAAGGTCTTCCCTTCACACTGTGGGAAAATACGTATTTTTATTTCTTTGTTTACTTGTATTTTACCTCATCTTAATTGATGAAATATCCACATTAAAAGTACTTTTTCAAAAAAACAAAGACCTGCAAAACAGGTGTGTGTGCGTCCTTCCTCTTGTCACATGGGCTGCCGTGTTCAGAAGCTCCTACAGTAATGGCAGATCTGGGTCCCTCTGTTCAGTAAAGAGATTTTGCTGCAGGTTGGATAGGGCCTGTCTCTGTGCTTTGCCGCTAAGTCGTGCACTTAGCTGAGAAAAGGCCAAGATGTCTCATTTGGGGACATCATAAACCTCATTCAGTACATCATAGCATTTGGCCAGTATGTTAGTAAGAGCTCTTGAAGCTTGAATATAACTCTTCTGGCTCCAAAATTCCACATTAGCCAATGGAGAGAATCACAGGTGTTAAGAATAATGTGAGATGTTGTACTCTCATACTAGTATTTATTAGAGTGAACTGTATTAATTAATAACTTAAGTGAACATACTGTAGTTTTTGAGTACTCTATTTCTAGATTTTACATTGAATTTTAATTGTATTGATGATTCAGTTAGTTCATTCAAGCCACTTGCTATTTAAGAATTCATAAAAATGCAAGACTTCGATAACCAATTTCTTCAAAATGTTTTTATCAGTTAGAATTTACAAAACAGATTTAGACCATGGACAGTTATAGGTAAACCCAAGCTTGCCTTGTCCACACATTATGCTGGTTGTATCTGATCTAGCTCTTAATCAAAAGCGCTGTGGGCATGTTAATATGATGCAGAGCCCAAATTAATATATTTCCATGCCAGATTGGTGTGCAGCAGTTTTGAAATGTTCCTCCATTAGAATTGAAAGTACACATTCCGTATAAAAATCTTCACATGGTACTTTGCGGCAGCTCACTTGACGAATGATTTGGCAGACCATCTGAAAGAACAGAGAAACAAAGATAACTACTTTAAAAAGGGTCCTGAGGATGAGTGGATTTGTGGACAACTATGCAGAAAAAGCATCTGGTGAATTTACAGTCTTTTTGTAGCTAATTTTGGGCTTCCTAGAGAAATGAGCTAAAATGTGCTGTAGAAAGCTCTCCTACAGCAATGCTCTTTGTGAAAATATTTGGGTTAGTCTTATGCTGACTGTAGGGCATGGGCAGATTCTGATAGGGAATTCAGTATATTAAGGGTGTGCTTTTGCCTTGATTTGATACAGTCATAAAACCAATAAAAATTCTCCTGGATGGATGGATTTCAGAAGGATGTTTTTGTTTGCAATGAAGAGAAATTCTCTCGAGTAATTCTGACTGGATTAATATCCTCAACACTGTGTGATACAAGTCCAGGAGATGTCAAAACATCAAATAAAGAGTAGATATTTCCCAAATAATCTTTTCCTTTACTGGCCACATATAACCAAAAGAAAATTTCTGTTCGCGCACAAGCAAAATAACAAACATGTGGAAGAGCATGTAGTCAGGGATTGCTAGACTCTATACAAGCTACAAAGAAGATGTTTTCTGAATGCTCTGAGTTCGATTTACAGAAAGATACAAGGAGAAGCTTTCATCTAAGAAATAGACAGGCTGGGGCACACAGTTACTCTGACCAAAAAAAATTATTTCTAAGTCCTTGTCAAAGTCATACCGGGATATGAGTCCTTTGGGGGACAAGGTGATGTGGTATTCCTATCAGTAATGCAGTGAACAGACCATTTGAAAGAAGACTAAAACTCATATTGTTCAAGAGGCATCTCAGAATTTTCCTAATATTTGCAGTACTCATACAAACACACAAAGTATTTTAACTGAACAAGGAAATTTTCTAAGAGGACAGATCACATTTGTTTTCCTGTGATGCAGCAGAATGTAACTAGTGAATAGATAAGATAACATTTTGGTCATTCTTGGTTAGTTAAAAATGCTTTAAAATTATTTTTTACTAAAGAACATAATAATCATTAATAAGGAGAAAAAATTTCAGTTTTTATTTCACTTGCTGCTCTCAAAATTCTTAAGAACATCAAGTTTAGAATATTTTCCAGTTTTGTTAGAGCTGTTCCTGTCTCATTTCCAACCTGTAAAAGTCTTGATTTTACTTTTGGATTTTTAAAAACCAGTATGTCTTCAGTGTTCTCACTCAGAGAAACACTTTGGCATCGTGTGACTAAACCAGGCTGGGCCTTTTCAGCTCCAGCATGTGAAGCGCCATCTCCGTTCTCAGAATGTGGGTGCATGAAAAAGACACCATGAGATGTGAATGCACGGTGAGTTAGCTACTATGCAGGACTACCCAACCAAATACTCTCACTTTGAAAAATGCAAGGCGATTTTCCTATGAAGGCCAGCAGGATAAGCAACTTCTTGTTCTCCATTGAACAAGTAATTGTTACATAAAATATTGTAAATCATCATAGATTTCTTTACCATAATTTACCATAATAACTTACGTTAGTGTGTCTGATGTCGTTCTATCTATCTTGTCTATCTGTCTGTCTGCCTATCTATCTATCTATCTTTCTATCCTGCGCTCTTGTATCTGTCCAAAATTTATGGTATATTTGCTTTATTTAACCAAGAACTTCAGGTAATTTCTAAGCATTTCTCATATTTCATAAGGTTCATAAGGTTCTCAGTACAATTAGGGGACAAGAAATAGTTAAGGCTTAAGCAGAGCAGTTTAAGGTTTTAAGGACTGAGGAAGCATGTGGCAAACCAGGCAACAGACTCCATGTGCTGTCCATAGCCTCCATCTCTTGAGTCACATCAGTCCACACCTGGAGGTCATGAAAAATATCATAAAAAAATGGAAAAGATGGGCTGACAGCAGTCAGTGCCCTGCTCCCCATGCTAGCATGCATAGCATGCATTTCCAAACACTCACCACAGAGCTGTTTCACTGGGGATCTGGAGAACCAAATGCCTTGGCTTCTTCTATGGCAGCACTAATTCGCATTCTCGCCGTCCGGGCAGTGTGAGTGCTTGCACAGTGACTAGGAGTGCAGGACAATCCCAAGGCTGCTTCAGAAGCTGCAAGCATCCTTCAGTTCTATGATGCAAGGATATACTGTGATTTCTTCATCTTTGCAACAACCATGGAACTTCCTTCTCCATTGAGCTAGTTTACCTTTGTTAGATGTGGCCACTGTGTATTTTATGAACAAAGGTATGCACATGAGGATTTTCGCATCCTGGAGATCATAAAGTGGTAAGAACAGCTGTGCTTTACGTGTTCCACAAATGTGTTGCTGTTTGTTACCTGAAATGTGAGTGCGCTCTTTAATAACATCTTGTAAAAACCAGCAAGTTCTAATTTGATTTGAATTCCATTCTTTCTCAATGACATTTATGTGAAACCTTGGGTTTTAAGTCTTTTTGCATAATCACATTCACAAATATATATTAACAGAAACATAATTGGGTTGCAAAATAAATTTTGTGGCTATTCCTGGCTCCAACGCTGATCAGAAGGACAGTTTGCTGACAGTCTGAATCAGCTAACATGGAGAAATGGAGAGTTCCCAAATGCCAAACTGAGGTGTCCTCAACGCAGCCCCCTCCGCCCCATTGGGGAAATTAATGGGTTTGGCTTTTTCGCATTTGCATTTTTACTGGCTATTGAATATGCACTGGTTATATGAATATGCAGCCACTGCTAGAGGACGAGGAAGAGTTTGAGGCAGCTAATAAATGCTCCATTATTACAGATAGCAATAATCTAATAATCTTTTCAACTACAAATAATGCAAAGGCATCTTTGGAGCGCTAGCTCAGAGAACTACTAGATTGTTTAGACTTAAAAAAAAAAAATTGTGCAGACACTTACACCTAAATGGAGACACCCTGAGACTGCAATAGATGGAGAATGAAAGAGAAAAAAAGAAAAGCTTTGGATTTTGATATTCTTTAAAGACTAATGCATGTGGGCGATTTCTTACTGTAAACACAGATGGCTGTGAGCCACAATAGGTCATGCTGAGAAGCCAAGCATATATTTGCAGACTTCCTATTTCCCACTGAAGCAACAATTACTCAGCAGAAAGGCATATATTTGTAGTCCTTAAAATAAAATCTTTTGGGTTACACAGCTGTTTTGTAATAAAATTCATTGTAGATGCATCAAGTTGAAGCTTAAGAATGGTGCATCTGATCATGTTTTCTTTACTGAGTGCAAATAAGCGCTGCAGATTTAGGTTTCAAAATATTCATATAAAGATGGAATAGGAAATTCAATGTCATAGCACATGTAATCACAGGATTTTATGCCTGCTTGAGCCAGTGTGCAAGGTAACAAATCATGGAAAATAAAGCAGAACACTGGGATGCAGCCACATGCAAAGACATGGATAGATAGGACAGACAAGACAGAAGTTAGAAAACTAGTCTGGAGCTTGAGTAACTAGTTCTACTCCTTGCCCTGGCACATACTGGCTGGATGACCCTGTGCTCATTACCTAGTCTTTCCATGCCACAGTCCTATAATACGGGATAGCAAGACTGGCTTTCATCAGCAGGGTGTCATTAGGTTCGGTACTCTCATAGGTATTTGCATAGCCCTGTGAGACCATATAATTACCTAGAATATGTATACACTACCTGCCTATAATAGGTCTGTGTACAGACAGCCCAACCTACAAAGGTCAACAGGCTTATCTCCAGATTAGTCTTGGCTTATAACTAGACATTCTCTCACTGGGGGCTGTGGTGTGGGAGGTGAGGAGAACCACAGTGACTGTCTTCTTCAATCCCATCTCTTCCTGGGTCACTCAAACCATAGCAGTAGCATTAGTAGCTAACAGTAACCAAAGGGAGTCTTGTCTCCTAGTGAGCAGCAGTAGTGCTTAAACCTGTGTCCAATAAACCGTAAACCCCTGGGATATCTGAGATCACACCAATTCATTTATTTTGTAGGAGTCACCTCATGCAGTGGCAACACAAAATAAGGAGCCATCACCTGAAGTTTCCGCAGCACAGAGCTGTTACTGTTCCATAAGAGGAAACAAAGAAGAGTACAGGGAAGCAGTTGACCAGATGGTGGTTGTTTCGTTGTTCCTTCCCCCTGTATTTCTGGATTAGTTCATGTCTCACAGGAGGATGTGGAGAGCATCACCAGCTAAGAAGTCCCATGTGACACAGAGCCAGGCTCAGTCAGCTGCTGTACAGAGGGCACTTGCCACTGGGAACGTGGACAGCAGACATCCTGGGAGCCACAGAAGAGACAACACAAATGCAGCCAGGGACAACAGTACTTCGAGGACTAAATCAGTGTCATCCTCTGAGGGCACAAACCATCTGTAACCATGCTCCTCTTCCTACTGTTCTTCTTAATCAGAGCGTCCAGTTATATATAGTAATTCTCAAATAATTTGATCAGTTGAAACTGTCCATTTAACAGAATGTGCATTTATTTGCACAACATCAATAGATATTAAATTCTATTAGTTCTGGAAAATCTCATTAATTTAAGCATCATATAAGTTTGCAAAATGCCATTTCTAAGAATATGAAACAACATTTCAACCCAGCACTTAAATGTTCAAATTTTCTGTCACACCTACAAAGCTCACCTGCAAGATCAGTGAAAAGAGGGGCACAGAGGATGCTCGCCTTGAATTCTTTGCTGTGCTCTTGAGGCCTAATACTGATCTAAAACCAGCACTGCAACTTATGCATTCCTCCTCTCTCCCTTTCATTGACACTAGTGCTGATCTGGTCACACTGTAAGATCAGCTCTTTGTTCCAGATGAAAAGAATGCAACAACAACAGCAACAAAACCCACAAGAAAAAAAATCAGTTTTCAAATGGTCCACATGAACTGCCATTTCAGGTTCCCAGTAAATGCTTGTTTCTTTCAGTACTGGAAACTCAATTTATAAGAGTTAGACAAGTGCCTGAACTCCCTGAAGAGAGGACTATGGAGCTGAGGATTAAGCAGTCTTTTTCAAAAAAGGTTTGAGAGATTTATTTACTCATACATGCGGTATTGTTCTGTAGTTACCTATCAGTTTGCTACTGTTTGTGAGTCTGTGCTATCAGTTAATGAATGCTCTGTGTGCTTGAAGCTTGTCATCTTTTTCCAGCTGTACCATCTGCTCTCACAAAAGATTTGATTTCTTCCAACAAATCTCATGCAGCATAGCTTCCACGGTGCAAATGAATTATATTTCCTTTTTCCTTTGACCTAGTCTAAATCTCTTCCACTAGAAAGATGATTTCATCTTTCATCTGACATCCTTCATTTTAACAGGCTTGAGGCAACACTTCCTCCTCTGCCTCCTAGAGTTCAATTCATTTTCAAGTTAAAATATTATATGCCTGTAAAGTAAGTCTAAAACTGTATGAAGCTTAGGCAGTACAGATTTCAGCTACTGAAATCTAGCTTTTTCCGTACCAAGAGTTATTGTTAGAAACTAAAAATTAAAAATTTAGCCTGAACGTGCACCCATGTGAAAAACTGCCAGGCTGTCCCTATTTTGGAATGTCTAAATCTAGACCACATTAGCAATTGGTGAATAATCACTAGTAATTATCATCACTGGCAAACTTCGACAGATTTGTTTAGAGGAACAGCTTCCAGTTTCTGATGGTAGCATACCTCAGTGAATTATGACTACACAATAAGAAAAGCGTGTGATTGTTGTCAATCTTGTCACTAACAGCTGGGCATTATTTAGTAGATGGGAGATTATTCTGTTGGCGATGGAGTGGGAAGCCTATGTTGAAGGAGGTTACCATATATTTTGTTCTGAAGACATCAAGGTTTGCCTTTATTCTATTCTGGAGGAGCAAGTTGCAAATTAATTTACTTGGCAGCATGAACAATCTATCTGCCTCACACGGTTGATATTTTTACTAATGAAGTGGTATGTAGCTTTCATGCCATGCCATAAGGAGATGAAGTGAGGCAGTCTTTCTAGTAACTCGAACCGTAGCGAGATATGAACATGATGACTGGAATTCTGCACTTAACCTAGAATTCCAGGAAAGCCATAGATGAGGCTATACACGTTGATAGCTGAACAAAATTGCAGAGTTTTTCAAGACTTGTTTTTATGCTTGTGGTTTTTCAACCACTAAGTGTAAAAAACCACCCAGTGCTTTTTTTTAACCAATTTCTATTAAAAAAATAGAATGATCGGCATGAAAAATCACATGCTCTTGGTTCTATGCAAGGCCACTAGAACTTACAGGAAGCTATGAGGATCCATAGGGAATCATCACTCTCAGATGATATTTTTCTGTCCATGATTGTCTGGATATTACAAAATACTGAAAAGGCCCACTGAGCAGTCCAGTTGTCTATACTCAGAGGCCAGATGCTCTTAGCATAATATGATTTGATGGAGATTGGTGTGCGCCCTGCCACATCAACATAGTTTCACTCTTTGCAGCACTCACCTTTAACCTAAAGGTCTTTGCAAAATCCTCAAGATTAGGGTTACTCTTTGTGACAAACGGAAAGGCAGTATACAATAGAACAATATTTGCCTATTGTTAGCATTGCAACCTGTGTTATCTCTGTCTTTTCGGAAGATGAGGGGTTTTTCTCAATTAATTTCCAAGCCCTCTGATTTTATGCACCGTTTACTAGTGAGATAAAAAGTAGTTGACTTGTGGACAGCACTGCTTAAAGTTAACTTGTCTTTATATTACCAGGACAGGATGCTATATAGGATGGAAGGCTCCATCATACCTATTAAGGTATAAATTGTATCAACAGAATAAATTATTGTGAGATTCGCCTAACAGACAAATTAGCCAGTGTCAAAAATAAACTTCCAAAAACTCAGACAAAATATCCTGCTATTAATCTCCATCCTTTAGACACTCCAGAAAACATGTCTTGAAAAGATTCATAGGCCAATTAATCCCTGCAATCTGACCTGGGGAGTACTAATGAGGATGGAATGTGTTGGGTGAGGGTGGGACTGTTCTGCACATTTTTGTCTTAAAATGACAGTGAGCAGAGTGCAGTAAGAACACAAAAATGGCCTCAGTATCCACCTAGCCTTGTATCCTGGCTCTGCGACTGTCAAAAACCACAGACTTGCAAAGAACATAAGAACATGGCAAGCATGTATATAATCTTTTCCCCAGATTTTGCAGCTCAATAATTTCTTTAGCATGTATATAAGAATCCTCACCAATTACTCGTCCATCAATTTGTTGGGACTTCTCTTTAATCAGTATAAACCTTCAGCCTCCACAAAATTTTGTGCAAGAAATTCCACAGCTTAATTGAAGAAGGAAGATCTTCCAAAGCAGAAAATGAGCCTCAGCCCTTCAGATTCAACTCTCACAAACTACCCATTGAGCTACTCGGGATAAATCACACTTGTTGGTCTGGACATAAGGAATAAAGACCATGAGTAGTGCAGCACAGAAAACAGCCTAAAAGGCCTGAAACACCTTTCTCGTGATGTCCTTTCAGGACCCAAGGTGATAGATCCACATACAGAGAAATTGGCTTGCCCTCAGACTGACAGCTAGGAAGCCTGCCACTGGTGTAACTGGAGAGACTGACAACTTCAGTAGAGTTTACTAAGCAAGAGTTTAACTATACACAAGAGGTGCTCTTACCTGAACCCGCCTGAAGCACAATTCTTCCAGTCAGCTTTGTCATCTAAACAATGCTATGTAACTTTGTAGTCTCCTCACCCATGACACCTCAACAAAAGACGCTCGTGTAAAGAAAACATAGCATTTTATCCATTTCAGAAATAATTTTGCTGTGACACCACCAGGCATGTAGTAGGAATTAAAAGTGCTCCCCTGCAAAGCAAACTGAAAAATTCTCACTGCCTTTTGCCCGATGTAGGCATTTGTGACCAAAAGGCTGTCTGGTAAGTACTCTGTTCACAGACAGCTGGTGGGAGGAGAATGAATGTACATGGACAATCTCTGGCACTCAAATAAGGAATTCACCCTGGCAAAAGTGAACATAGAATACTTATTTTCTCAAGATACGGCAACAGCCGCCTTTCAATAGAGGATGTATCATCCATTGGTGTTACAGACAACCCCTACAGTAGCAGAAAAATCATGCTAGGCGTAATCTACGGAGATAGTACTAAGGGTAAGATGGAGCAAAGAACCTCAGGTGATGTCAAGAACAATCATCGTCAAGCTGGAATAGAGCTGGAGTAGAGAGGGACTCCTCAGTAGGACAACACTGCTGGCACCCTGGGCAGAACACTGTGTCACAGCTGTCTACTCAGCCAAACAAGTGTGGCCACATTAATCCTGTCCTCTTTCCTCTCCTTGTTCTGTGTACATGGCAAAATGAGGTCCTTGCTCAAGACTAGAACTCTTGGCGAACAAAAAATGTTCAAAAATAAGGAAATAATAGTTGGTTATCCGTCAGATGAAGAACACACCCTAAAATACCAATAAGGACTTCTTCTATAGGCAGAATTGAGAGTCAGAAAAACAATAACCATGATATAGTCTATAGGCTATATCCATCTCTCTAAGTGGACACCTTGACCGTAAAGAACAAATTTATGATGTTACAACCCTTCTGGAGGGGTGAGCATATGTCCATCAGTTCACCCTCTTCTCACTTAAAAAGGCAGCTGACAAACACTCGTGTCTGTTCTCAAGTCCGTTTCTGTTCAGGACCACTTCTTTCCTTTTCCTCCATTCTTCATTCTTCTTCTTTTTTTTTTTTTAATGATGCCAAAATGTACAGGTTAATACCTGGTGATTATAGCATAAAATGACTGTTCATAGCAATTACCCAATTGGCACACTGAAATACTTCTGAAGTCAAAATGTTTCATAGATATAAGAACTTTATTTACTAACTCACATTGCAAGGAAAGTTATTGAAATCTGGCTTCTTTGTTTTAGGTTTCACAAATAAGCTACACCTATCCAAAATATTTTTTAGATAGATACAGTCTTGCATACTTCCAAGCCAGTGAAATTTACATCAAATGCATCTGGCTTATGTTTGAAAGATATTCAAGAAAAAACAAGAAAACTTCTTTTTCCTGGAGAAGTAGAGAATACTTCTATGATCAGCCCTCCAGACCATAAAACAGAAATTAAAAAAATTGAGCAATGACTTACAGTGTTGTGACAAGGTCTCCTTCTGATCTGTGCTTATACACATCTAAAGGGCAGGTGTCAAGAAGAAGCGGCCAGACTCTTTACAGCAGTGCCCAGTGACAGGACAAGAGGCAATGGGCACAAACTGGAACACAGGAAGTTCCACCTGAACATGAGGAAGAACTTCTTCACGGTGAGGGTGACAGAGCACTGGCACAGGTTGTTCAGGGAGCCTGTGGAGTCTCCTTCTCTGGAGATATTCAAAACCTCCCCGGGCGCGTTCCTGTGCAACCTGCTCTACGGCCACCTGCTTTAGCAGGGGGGTTGGACTAGATGATCTCCAGAGGGCCCTTCCAGCCCCTACCATTCTGTGAATCTGTGATTCCTTCATAGTCTGTAAAGGAAAATTCTGAAATAGTTACACATCATGCAAATGAAAGATTGCCTACTGAGTCTTCAGCAAAAGGGAGCTGATGGATCAGATAAGACATCTTGCAGAAGCTCAGCTATAGTCCTGCTTGGTGTCATAAAATCTTTGCATGCTTTAACTAGAAAATACTTCTACTAGAAGGCAAAAAGTGCCTGGAAGAAGTTTATAGTTCCTTCGGTCTTAGTACAATCACCCTGGCAATTTACACTAGCAACGTCCTAAGTAATCATGGTGTAGCACTACCTACCTCTGCAAATCTGTGCCTCTTCTATACTGTTTCACTTCCTTACATAAACTGGTATGTAAAACTGTACCAGTAAACATTTTCTTAGTCTTTTGTTAGATACGTGATGTAGCTAGACTGGCAAAAAGTTCCCATGCCACAGGAAATCTCTAGTTTGGCTTTAGAAAGTGAAGTCTTGCTGGTTGTCATTGAGACTCGTATCAAAATTTCTGGAAAAACTCCTGAACTCCTAAATTTCTTGTGTATTTTTGAAATTATTATTATGGCTATATCTAAGAAAAAAGTTTCAGATACTTTGGTACATAGTTTATAATGTTAAGAACCAAGCCCCTGCTTGTTAATAGCCTTAGCTGAAGTTGAAATGTGACACTTTTTCATTACATAATTAAACACGACCATTGCTCATATGACTGTATAAAGCATTTCACAATAGTCCCCAGTCCACAGCGCTCTCTGTAATAAATAGCTTTTGGATCTTGATGATGGAAAAACCTTGGCAAAAATTTCCTGCAAAGGATGTATATGATCTAGTGTGAACCTCGAAAAGAGATGCTGTCAAGGTGGATCAAAGGCTTAATATATCCTACATCTTTATGTTACAATTCTTAAACTGCAATTGTCCCCATAGGCTGTACAATTCCCCTGATGCAAGAAGCAATTTATGTAACATACTCTTCTGTTGTATAACATGCTTTTCACCCATTGCCTGTGACAACATTCATTCACAACTAAATCTGAAAACTCCAATAGTTTCACAAAAACTCAGTTTTCACAAAATGAAAATGAATAGCGTATCTGAAGAGGGTTTGACTCTTAGGCACTAGAGAATAAAAACAGAGGGTTCTCTGGTGTGTAGGTAATATGCAAAAGCATCTTCAATTAATAGAATTTCTTGTCCTACAAATATCACAGACATGTCATTTCTTCTAACTGGGAATTTCACCAATAGAGTTTCAAGTTCAAACGTGATTACTTGAAGCATTCCTTTCCAACTCGTAACAAAAAGCAAACATGACCTAGGGCTTGCCCAAATTCAAGAACGATATATTTATGATGAATTTCATAGAATCACAAAATGGTTTGGGTTGGAAGAGACTTTAAAGACCATCTAGTTCCAACACCCATGCCATCGGCAGGGACACCTTCTTCCACTAGGCCAGGCTGCTCAAAGCCCCAGCCAACCTGGCCTTGAACACTTCCAGGGAGGAGGCATCAACAGCTGCTTTGGGCAACCTGTTCCAGTGTCCCACCACCCTCATAGTCAAAAATTTCTTCCTAATATCTAATCTAAATCTACCCTCTTTCAGTTTAAAACCATTACCTCTCACCCTATCACTACATGCCCTTTTAAAGGTCCCTTTCCAGCTCTTGTAAGCCCCTTCAGGTACTGGAAGGCTGCTATAAGGTCTCCATGGAGCCTTCTCTTCTGCAGGCTGAGCAACCCCAACTCTCTCAGCCTGTCTTCATAGCAGGGATGTTCCAGCCCCTGATCATCTTCATGGCCCTTCTCTGGACTCACTCCAACAGGTCCATGTGCTGCTTACGTTGGGGGCCCCAGAGCTGAATGCAGTACTCCAGGTGGGATCTCACCAATCACCTCCTGATTTTCCACATGCCTTATTTGCAAAGGAAGTGCAACTGAAAACAGCATGCATGGCTTGCATTTTTGTATTGTTGAAGTGTTTCACTGTACAAACTTTCCATCTTTGGATGAGATGGAAACCATCTTTGAAATGAGAATGCTGGGAAATTACTGCTGGAAGAAGAACTGCAGCAGTCCGAGTTCGTAAATCAAAACTTTATTTATGGCTGTGCTTGCTCATAACTGAAAATAACATGTAAAATACTCCGCAACTGTAGATGGTGTCCTCTCTGTGATACTACTGTTGCTTTGTGTCTGACTTTGCTCCTTATTCCAATATATCCAAATTCAGTGGTAAATGTCAAATTGACTTGGGTCAGTGACATTTAAAGTCTAAAGACTACACCTGTTTGGTCTAGTTTGGATTGTATGCATCCTTGTCATCATCTTTCTCTTAAGCTTGTCTTCCTCTTCCACTATCAGCTGCTTTAATGGCAAGCAAGAACAAGCATTAGAGGTAGATGGAAGCCCTTCAGGGAAATTATTCTGACTGCTCAACATTAATGAGATGAAAGCATCCTACATTCATTTGACTCTCACTTGGGTTTTGTAAAAGCAATATTCACCCATGAAGTAGTTCAGAAATTACCAACAGGATGTTCCCTTCCTTTTTCTTTTTTTTTAAATTTGCAGCAAAACAACATCCTGTACTGTGGCAAAACAACATGTTATCCTTGGGAAGCACTCTCACTGTTGGGGAGAGATGCAAAAATCAGTTTAACGTCTGTCTTTGGACAGAATTATATTTTAGTTACATAGCTTTCAAATTGCCTGCACAGTTTTTTGTGATCTGTTTAGACATAAAGATGTGTGCAGAGCCTTTATGAAAATATTAATATTTTATTTTATTTTATTGTAGAAGTAAAATAAGTTACTTTTTATCCCACCTATAGCTACATTTTAGGAATGGATCATTCCTGTTCAGGTGTAATAGTGAAAGATGCCAGTGACTGCCTTTGAGAGTCTCTGATGCGGAGACTGTCAAACCCCCACACCTCTGTTCATTGGCATGGGAATTTTGGAAGCAGTGAAAGGCAAGACGTGGCTAGGCTTTCCCATTCATTCCCACTCTTGGTGAACACCAGGCTGGCTGTACCATTGCAACACTGTGTGAGATCATACTATAAACACTGTGGCTTAGCTTAGGCCAAGTTAAAAAATGCTCCCCCAAAAGGACTAGGGGAATACTTCCAGCTGGGTTTGATCAGTGTTTTGGGTGCTGCCATCCAGAAGACAGATGAATCCTCGAAAAAAGGCCTGCAGCACAGGGCACGGCAAAGAAAAAACTGACAGCTGTTGAAGACCCGTCACCCAAAATTACAGCCCTGGAACCTTTCTTCGTCTCTCTAATTGCTGTGCCGAGACAGTCAGTGCTTAAAAACCAGTGACAATGTTCCTTGTTTGCCAAGGTACAAAGGTACCATGGAGCTCAAGACTGAGTTAATGAACAGGGACGGAGCTGATTCTAAAATATCAAATAAAAATAATGCTCAACACCGATTCTCCAAAGTTTTTTCAAACTACGTACAAACATTAGTTTGTAGACATTGTTAGTGTCATGAGACTCCTGTTGGAGCATAAGTGATGATCATGGTGATTTTTCTGGGTTGAAGTGGAAGCCCAGGGTACTTTAAATGACTTTTCTAAATTTAGTGATATGATCCAGGGCTGAGAACAGCATAAAATCTGATTAATGAACAAGCCACAAAACTGCCCTTTCATAAGCATTACCATGTCATTATACTAAGACTACGTCTGTTAGATGAAGTGTTATTCAATACTGCCATGGAATGTGATCAGCTTAACAGATATTTATGTATTTCTGAGGCTGTGTGAATCAAGAAAGGAATGAAGAGGGGTTTCATGTGGTGAAAGACTAGCCTGGAACTAAGGGGTTTAATTAGTGTCTTTGCCTTAGGCTCCCTGCACAATTTAGGACCAGCTTTTCAGAATGATTATGTATCCACAGGGTTTACTGACTGTAGCTGGAGTTGTGCACACACAAGCTCTGAAGATCAGTCTCTTAAGCTTGCAGGATACTACAGCACTACAAAATACCGGCTACCCGATTACTTCAGTAGCACGTTAGTTACAATTTCTCTTTATTCCTCTCGCATGTAGGGTGCTTTTGTTATCTCGTTTTCCCGTTGTCTTTTGCACTATCTCCACTAACTCCGATGGTCTTTCAATGCCCTTTAGATTTCAGCACTTCCTGCCTTAAAGAATTCAGCATAATAACCTGCCTGGTTTACACTGCTTGAGTTTTTCGTACATCCTTCATTCCTCTAACATTGAATTATTCAAGCCTCTCCAGCAGAGAAAATTACCTCTCGGAAACCTTGACATGCCCATGTGCCTTGTGCCCAGTACATAAAGGGCAGATTAATTCCAAGCTATAAAAATAAATAGCTCTCTTTGTTCTTAAGAGGATTTGGATTGAGCAGAGTTGCTTTATAAGTATATGACTTCTTAGTAGTGAAGTTTGGAATTGAAACAGAAAACACATTATCCACTCATGGTTAAAAATTATCAGCTTTGGTATTTTCAACTTGGCTGCTCCTTGAGCTTCTCCTTATCCAATCTTCCTGCTTGAGGTTTACATACTTTACATTGGGGTTTTTTTTAACTAATACAGAAGAAATCCAAAATCAAACCTGTCATGGGGAGAAGGAAGAGAGGCAGTGAGGGGAAGTCATATATCTAATTGAACTGCCCAAGGGGATTATTCCAAGAAGCATGAATAATTTCAGCACAGCAGTCTCTAGCCCCTTCCAAATGGCACTCTCCCCTGTGATGGTGCTGTGGTTGGCAGTGTCTGCCCTCATGCTGGGGAATTCTGTGATGTCGTTTTCACGTGGCCTTACAAAAAATCGGGCAAACTGATTTCCACACAATTTGGTGTGTTTGGTTTTCCAAAGAACGCTTTTGAAACCAGTATCTTATTTCCTTTCTATGAACGCTAAAAATCTCAGTTTTCTGGAAGAGTAGGGTTTAATCCTGCTACTCTTGGCCCAAATTGCTCCTACGTGTTTATGTCGACACTGCGCTTAGATCAATACTGCCTTGTCACTTCCACCCTAGATGTGGCTACATCAGGTAAGTGGTAGGGTGTTTTCGAATTTCAGGTAATGTTGCAAGTACACAAAGCGGAACGGTATGCTCATAACGTAAACAGAGCATAGGACATAACAACAAACAAAAAAAAGCAGGCATTGTTTTGGAAACTGGAATGAGAATCCCATTGGATGGAACAACTAGGAGGTTTCAGGGAGGATACAACAGGAAGTGAGGGCAATAGCCCTTAATCAAGAGCTTCTTCCAAAGCTGGAGAGTGTCGTGATGCACAAAGGTGACAGATGGAGCAAGCAGAGGGCGTAGGTGAAGAAGGAAACAGAGACTGTCAATAATGACAGGAAAAATCAGCTGAAGCTTAGCAAAACTTCCACAATGAGGAATAATAACTGCAATTAAGAGGCGGAGGTGAGTGAGGGCTAATAAAAGAATTCAGCATTGAAATGCAGTACAAGTCTAAATATCACTATGGGAGGTATAAGGGCTTTAGACCATGCTGTTACTGCTAAACAAAGCAAAATATGCTCTTATATCGTAGGGCTTTGCTATTACATTCTTGCCCCTCCCTTAACTACTTTTCTTTGCCGAAGCGGCATGCAAATGTCACGACCTTCTACTCTCTGCATCCTGCCCCTTCCACACACCTTGCAAAGACCCAGTTTGTTTTCATGAACTTCTTCTGGTCTTATCTGCACCCTCTGCTCCAGCAAACCTCCTGCTAACACACCTTCTTTTTGAGTATTTTTTTCGTATTTAAAGAGGTAATAGGATGCTTTTGGCTTGAAGTGAGTGAGGAGGCTGTGGTTCAACCGGTATGTGCAACAGGCACATCAGGTGAGCTCAATCTGGAATTATTTTGGCCGCCTTCTTAGCACGTTGCGCTCACAGCAGCTTTGTCCCACTGGGGCATTCCCAGGTGCCCTAACACCAGAATGTTCTGCAGTTGTGCACTGTGGCATTCTTTGTATCTTCCCCAAAAAATCGCTCCTGGAGCAACTGGAGTGCATCGTTAATCCCACGTGGCTGGGAAGAAAGGTGGAGGCCAACATGTATGTTTTTAAAAGTGATGGCACGAGCGGTGCTGGTCAAGTAAGTTGTTATCTACCTCAGGAACTGTGCTCGTATTATTAAACACCCTAACGCTGTAGGAGTTGGCAAGCATTAAGTTTTCACTTTGGTAGGCGAAAATGCAATTTTTCAATAAAGTGTGGCGAAAGACTTTGTACCGCTGTCAAACCACGCATACGGTGCATTTTTATTGACTTTATTTTGGTTTTTTTAAATGATTTTTTAACGAACGCTGCCAGACCCTTGCCAGCCCAGCCCCTCAGGAGCAGCTCGCAGCCGCCCCGCCCTCCCGCCGCCCAGGCCGTGCCGCCGGCTGGGGCCC
>VZSC01016554.1:267235-297898 GCA_013398225.1 Steatornis caripensis | reverse complement strand
ACCCTGCAAACCAGCTGCATGCAGAAGTGCAGCAACAGTCAGGGTGGACACAAACCCACAGCCCAAGCAGAGTGGGTGATCTTGCCACTCCGAGTGCCCAGGGAAAAGGCAGCTGCGGGGAGCCCCAGGGCTTGCTAGGGGACACAGCATTTATTTTCTGGCACAGCTTGTTTAGATGGACACGTCTGTCACTGTGTTGGGAAGTCACAGCCGTTTGGTGCACATGGGACAAACCTGAGCACATTGAGTGTTTTTCTCCAGAAAGTTTTCTCAGGAAGCCTTAGTCCTTGACTGCNCATTTATTTTCTGGCACAGCTTGTTTAGATGGACACGTCTGTCACTGTGTTGGGAAGTCACAGCCGTTTGGTGCACATGGGACAAACCTGAGCACATTGAGTGTTTTTCTCCAGAAAGTTTTCTCAGGAAGCCTTAGTCCTTGACTGCTCACCTCCCACAAGCAGGATCTGCAGTTTTGCCCAAGCGAGGATTGCGAGGCAGAGCTTCTGTCTGATTAGGAAGCCAGTGAATTCCAGTCCTGGCCTTCTGGCTGGAGAAAAAAAAATATCTGATCTAACTTACCAGTTTGACAGGAAATACTTTATGGAAGTACTTCTACAGTACCAAATTTCTAAAAGTTTCCATAGTGTCTTTGCTCTTTGGCATCCTGAACGACCGTACTTGCATGGCACAGCCTGCCTTTGTGCCAGGAGGGAAGGACTTGGTGCCACAAAACTGCCTTTTTTAAATTCCCTAACTTGCAGCTTCTCCCTGCAACACCCCTCCAACCGTTTTGTTGCTGGGCAGGACTTGGCCCTGAAACTCAGTCAAGCGTGATTCAGCATTTAGTTGACACACTGGAGCATAAAACCCGACTTTGCTGGCTTTTAGATGCACAGCAGAGGTAGTTTCTCCTGTTACAAGGTAGGTCTGGCGTTTGTTTGTTTTACAGGTCAGCATGATGGACCAGTTTTGTGGCTGATAGGCACACAGGGAGCAGAGAGCTCAGTAGGTGCTCAGGACCCAGCCAGTCCCGAGACATTAGGGCTGTAACACCAGCCACAGAGAAGGAGATGGGCTACCACATTTTCAGATCAACAATGCATTTTGCTTGTACTTTGAGCTCTAGTGCTTCTATAAATGAGATGTTGCAATATGAGAGTGCTGATAATCCACTTGAATTTCTTGTTAATCTGTTTATATAGTAGCTGTATCACNAGGAGATGGGCTACCACATTTTCAGATCAACAATGCATTTTGCTTGTACTTTGAGCTCTAGTGCTTCTATAAATGAGATGTTGCAATATGAGAGTGCTGATAATCCACTTGAATTTCTTGTTAATCTGTTTCTATAGTAGCTGTATCACAGTTGTGTTAACGGGTGGTGTTTCCTGAAGAAGGTCAAAGCTAGTTTTTACACATTTAGGTCGATACCAGCCAGGGAAGTGCACATCTGCTTTTCAAGATCATCAAGAAAGACGTTCAGAAAGGGCGTAGGATCAACTTGGCAGTGTGTTGAGTTGTCACAGTGCCCAAGGCCTCAGCAGAACTCCTGACATTCCCAAGGCAGCAAGGTCATCTTGAAAGCACAATTGCATTTCTCTGGTGTTGTTTATGTTAATATCCTGAGAATGACTTGCATATTTGAACCTTACAATGGGTTAATCATTAATTAAGGTCTTACAAAACTGAAGTCAGAAACCAGCAGTCCAGGAAAATAAAAAAATTATCTTGTAAAGCGTCTGTTTAGGAAAAGCTGTGTAGATTCATTTTAATCTTGGGTAGCTTGGATAAAAGCAAAGAGGGAAGAGCCAGAAACACGTTTCAGTGTGGCACAGTTCTCCAGCTCACCTGGAAAATGTTGCTTTTTGTGAAGGACATGCCTCACCTCTGAATGCCTGTGAAGGGCCATGGTTTGCTGGTGCTTGTTTTCTCATCCAAGTGAACGTAGGTGGACCTCTAGCCGAGTGGGAAGGTCAGAAAAAAATTGCGGGGAAGACATTAGTCTACTTGCGTGACTTGATGATTTGTCTGACAAGTAAAGTCCTAATGTGNACCTCTGAATGCCTGTGAAGGGCCATGGTTTGCTGGTGCTTGTTTTCTCATCCAAGTGAACGTAGGTGGACCTCTAGCCGAGTGGGAAGGTCAGAAAAAAATTGCGGGGAAGACATTAGTCTACTTGCGTGACTTGATGATTTGTCTGACAAGTAAAGTCCTAGTGTGGCTATATCTCCTTGAAAACCGCTTTTAGTATCATGTTGATTACCCATTCCCTGAGCAAGATAGATTGACCTGGTAATGGAAATGATTGCCCAGACACACAGACTCCTAAACCAAACCTGCAATGTTTATGCAGTGAAAACGGGCAAAATTAGGTGACTGTCTCCCCACCCCCAAATCCTACAAAAATTAAAAAAAAAAAAATTGCTGTCCATTTCCTTGAACAAAAAGTCCTAGGGAAACCTCCCATGATTAGTAGTACCCTTTGGGAAAGCCAAGGCATGTTGGCATGAATTGCCTTGCCCTAATTGCATTATGAGAAATGCCGCTAGAGATAGGAAGTTGTAGACACTTTTGCTTTCCTATGAGGGATGGAGAAGCTTGTGCAGAATTTATCATGGTCTCCTTCTCTTGGGGATTACTCACCAGTGCTAGTCCTTGCCTTCGTGGCCACCACCTCTCACTTCTCTCTGCTCTGCCTCTTTACCTGTGCTCCCTCATGCTGCTCTTCTCCCCAGACTTGATATTTGCAGCACATTTTCTTCGCGTGGATTTAAACCAAAGAAACAGCCAGGGATTCTGGAGAACGGCAAACACTGCCAAGAGGTGCAACAGCTTTCTTTGCATTTGAACGGTGGAGCACGCTGAGATGAAAACCACGTGCCGGTCCACGGCACTTCTGCCCTGCAGTGAGGACATGCAACAGGGTTACAGAGGAAAGCACGGAGAGATGCCACCTTCAGTTCTTCCTTCCACATCCAGGCACTGACTCTAAACTGGACGTGAAAAGAGATTTACGCTGATCAGAGGCTGCTGGAAGAATGGGGAGATGCCCAGTATGCCTGCCGGGGAGGGCACCATCCTCTGCAGGCGGTGGGATGGGGAAGCCAGTGGGACAGTGCGTCTCCCCTGCCTACAGGAGCCCGGGGGGATGTCAGCTGCGGAGGATGCCCTCCTGCCCTGAATACCCTCTCCCCAGCTCAGAGGGGAGCAGAGCCTTGGCGGAGGGGCGAAACCTGGCAGTGGCATGTTGCAATGAAGTAACAGTCTCCATTTTTAAAGAATGCTTTATTCACTACATCCTAGAAATGTACCGTAAATGGAGCAAAAACTAAATAAACTTAGAGGCTTCTGACAGTACAGAGAACAGAGATACAATAAAACACCTAAAATATCAGCTCTTTTGAGAATAAGGCACACTAGGTTTGGGGTTTTTTTAATTTTTTTTTTTCTTTGAGTAGTTTGTTCTTAACCTAAAGATGTTCACATTTCAAGTTATCAGACTTACCTCAGTAGTAGTGTACATGAAATGGTTTAGAAGCAAGTGTAAAAGGCACAGGTGGGAGGCTCAGCATGACTCGACTGCCTGCGTCCCCGCATTCTGCCTGCATCCCTGCATCCTGCATCCTGCCTGCTCCTGCCCCGGCAGCACCCACTGGTGGCCTGGGGATCCTTGAGGTTTGCACTTGTTGGCTCCTTTCCCTCCCTGCCACCTCTGTGAGTGGCTGGACCCTCATCCAGCCGCTGAGGAGAAGATGAGTGGGAAGGGAACCATCACCCTTCATCCTTCCTCTGTGGATCGGCCGTGGTGTGGGACTGGAAAGGGGCCGGCAGAGACCCAAACACTAGACTGCCTTTTCCCAACCCCAGGGGTGTTTGTGCAGAGGCTGTGAACCCACAGCGGCGTTTAGTGTTGAGCTGTGCAAGGCCTGCGGTGGAGGAGGCAGTGCCAACCTCCCTGTTGGGGGCTTCCCCCTCGGGGCTTTGGCCAGATCTCCTCCTGCCCTACAAAGGGGCAGGGCCTCGGAGCTAAGGTCTTCGGCGTTTTCGGAAGCATGGAGACAGACAATAAAAGTCTGCTGGGAAGGGGCATGGAGGGACAGAGTCCGACCTAATGGTTACCCTCCTTACAGTGCTTTCGCTGACTGGTCCACAGGTTTAAGGAGAGCTCAGCTTGGCTGAGCACAAGAGCACCTAAAAAACAGCCGCTCAATTTTGAGGCAAGGAAAAGAAGTGTATTAAAATGTCACTTAACTGAGCTGGACGTGGTCTGGAAGTGGTTCGGTTGTCAAAGCATACTCAATACGAAACCCCTTTGGTTGATACTCATACCACAAAAAGTAAAGGAACATTGTTTACTCACTCCCTGCTTTGCACCTCGTGTCACCGGAGCTGTGTTTGCAGGGCTGATGCGCTTCATACAATGGGCAAGATATTTCTTTACCATTTTACTATATTTTACATTCACTGCACTACTAAATAAAAGCCTTTAAACAGGCCACAAAACACTGCAATAATATATTTACTTCTTAATAAAACAAACTTTTTTATAACATCGCAATAAAAGGTTTTTGTTTTGTGGCAAACCACATACCATGTAAATTTGCAACATAAAATGACTTTAAAAATGTATATTAAAAGATATTTACAGGCTCTATGTCTTAAAATCATCGGGTCTAATCGCTCCCATCCCTGATGTGCATATACAACTCCAGCTGTGGAGAAGGGGATTTAAGCGTGGAAGGGAGGCCGGGAGGGAGGCTAGCCCCGTTTCACTAATTCCAGTATCACTACCACCCCTAGTACCTCAGAAATTTCTCACAGAACATGATGGAGCGATGGGTAAGTAACGCTGCGCATCCTCTCAGCGAGAGCGCGCCTGCTCTCGCCGACAGCAGCATACATTCTCAGTCACTACAACGTATACTTCAAAGAATAAAATAAAGAGCATTGAAAAAGAGCCTAGGTTTTATACTGGATGAAGATCTAAGTCAAGACACCTCGTGCGAAATATCGGCTACTCGTTTCTGCGTGTGCTCCAACTACAAGTAGCTTCAATAAATAGAAAATCCAGTTGTTAAGGAGAACTCGGAGCCTTTCCTTCACTTAACAGAAGCTGCAAATCACTCTGTGAAGAGGTTTGTGTGAGGAGCCTTTTTTTTTTCCTCTTTCTCCCAAACGGGCAATGTTAGTTACTTCTGATTCAAATAATAACGAGCAGATTGTATTAATGCCAGCACAAAAATGCAGAGGTCTTGCACGTTTTTCAAATTGCACTTTCCAGTATAATTTTTAAATAAGATACTTGTTGGTTTTTTCTTTAAAAAAACAAAAACTAAAGTATGTATTCTTTAAATATTGAATATATTCTTCAAAATATATTGTTAAAACTTTCCCTAGCTGCTCAGGTGTGCTTTTTAATATATAGCTGATATATTATTAAAGGCACTACAAAATAGACATCTCTGGAGTGCAGAAGTTACTAAAAAATAACCTTCATACCACAAATATATTGAAAATATAACCGCTAAAAAAAAAAAAAGACCCTATGCAACCCCACTAGGATGCGTATAAATGCACGTTCGGCGGTGGGCTGGATGCATCCAGGTCCTTTAGAAATGTATGAATACAGGCATGTTAAATTTTAAAAATAGCCTAAAAAAGTTAGTGAAAACTTCAAGCGTAGAAAATATTTTGAACACGTTTTTCTATGACATTCTTCACTTTCTGCATCAGTTTACTGAGCTCAAACATTTACTCTTTCGCAGCCGGTTCTTTCTTCATAAATAGTAAAGTGTTCCTTCAGTGTGTGTTTCTCTGCCGCCTCCTCTGCCGACAGTCTCAGTACGTCTGGTAGACGTCGTGGATGGGGACCTGGATGGTCGCAGCCGGGAATGCCTGGGGGATGTAGCCGGCGTATCCCCCGTAGGCGGTGGCGGCGGCAGCGGCGGCAGCGGCGTTCTTCTGTAGCGTGGCTATCGTTGCTGTTGCTGCAGCGGGCGCTGCGAATGGCACGTAACTTGTCCCATAAATCCCGGCAGCGGGGATCCGCTGCACGTTGGGAGCCATGGTGTACACCGGCGTGATGGGGCGGCCCTGGAAAGAAAGCATCGGGTTCAGACCTCAAAAAGAATGCTTCCATCGCTGTAATATCCCATTTCCACTCCCTGAATTGCAAGCTCCCTAGAAGGGATGGTGATAACGGGAGGGTAGGCAGCGCATGCCCTGTTGAATGAGAGTTATGGCATTGGGGGGGCTGTTCCCTACCTCCCTCCCACATTTGGGTCCCCCATCGCGGGGAGAGCAGCTGTCCCAAGTGCAGATGTGTAAGACAGGTCAGATGAACTGCAGGGCTGTTGGGCAGCGTGACGTCTTTGACAGCATCTCTTGAACAGGAGCAGGGCAAGAGGCCAGGCTTTCCCCTTATTCCGGGTATGCAGAGCAGGGCATATGGGAAGCAGGACGTATGGGAATTGGGATGTCTGGGAAGCGGGACTTCTGTGCTGAACTCACCTGGAAGGGGGGAGGCGTTGAGACGGCTGGTATTACAGCTGCGGCCGCTGCTGCTGCGGCAGCTGCTGCACTAGCCGGGTCCTGCTGGACGGCTATAGGGTTGATGATGTGCTCGACAGTGTGGATTTTGCCATCTTCCATCATCTTGGCCGGCGGCGCAGCCTGAAACATGGAGTACTGGGCACCGATGGCAGGGATGGCCACTAGGAGA
The DNA here is from genome assembly GCA_013398225.1 of Steatornis caripensis. NCBI lineage: Eukaryota > Metazoa > Chordata > Aves > Caprimulgiformes > Steatornithidae > Steatornis > Steatornis caripensis. The sequence goes on along the minus strand of VZSC01016554.1, from coordinate 291,177 downwards.
GACCAGACACATCAGGTGCATTGGGAGAGGGTTTTCAGGACCTCATGTCAAAGAGCCCTCCCTCCTGGCTGCTCCAGCTGTCCTGCAGTGGTCCTGCACTGCTCTCATCGGGGCAGGTAGCCTCATGTGCCAGTGGGGGGCCTGGGGCACCTCTGCCCTTCCCATGGGTGGGAGCATGGTGGCTGATGCACAGTGATGGGCTCGGTGCTGCCTGCTCTGCCCAGCATTTCCCCCCATGCTCCTGACATGGGTGTCCCAGGGCCAGAACCCTGCTGGGGACCGGGAGGTGTGACTTGGATTTACACAGCCCCTTCTGACCACCTCTGTCCTCCCTGGCCAAATGTGGCCTGAGCACAGGGATGGGTGGGAGCATATACTGTCCTGGTGGAGTCCCCACTCAAGCTCTTGAGATCACGGGATGTGTAGCTGCCATAGGCAGAGCTGCTCTGGGAAAGAAAAGTGTGGTTTGTACTGCAGAAGNGATGGTGATAACGGGAGGGTAGGCAGCGCATGCCCTGTTGAATGAGAGTTATGGCATTGGGGGGGCTGTTCCCTACCTCCCTCCCACATTTGGGTCCCCCATCGCGGGGAGAGCAGCTGTCCCAAGTGCAGATGTGTAAGACAGGTCAGATGAACTGCAGGGCTGTTGGGCAGCGTGACGTCTTTGACAGCATCTCTTGAACAGGAGCAGGGCAAGAGGCCAGGCTTTCCCCTTATTCCGGGTATGCAGAGCAGGGCATATGGGAAGCAGGACGTATGGGAATTGGGATGTCTGGGAAGCGGGACTTCTGTGCTGAACTCACCTGGAAGGGGGGAGGCGTTGAGACGGCTGGTATTACAGCTGCGGCCGCTGCTGCTGCGGCAGCTGCTGCACTAGCCGGGTCCTGCTGGACGGCTATAGGGTTGATGATGTGCTCGACAGTGTGGATTTTGCCATCTTCCATCATCTTGGCCGGCGGCGCAGCCTGAAACATGGAGTACTGGGCACCGATGGCAGGGATGGCCACTAGGAGAGACCAGACACATCAGGTGCATTGGGAGAGGGTTTTCAGGACCTCATGTCAAAGAGCCCTCCCTCCTGGCTGCTCCAGCTGTCCTGCAGTGGTCCTGCACTGCTCTCATCGGGGCAGGTAGCCTCATGTGCCAGTGGGGGGCCTGGGGCACCTCTGCCCTTCCCATGGGTGGGAGCATGGTGGCTGATGCACAGTGATGGGCTCGGTGCTGCCTGCTCTGCCCAGCATTTCCCCCCATGCTCCTGACATGGGTGTCCCAGGGCCAGAACCCTGCTGGGGACCGGGAGGTGTGACTTGGATTTACACAGCCCCTTCTGACCACCTCTGTCCTCCCTGGCCAAATGTGGCCTGAGCACAGGGATGGGTGGGAGCATATACTGTCCTGGTGGAGTCCCCACTCAAGCTCTTGAGATCACGGGATGTGTAGCTGCCATAGGCAGAGCTGCTCTGGGAAAGAAAAGTGTGGTTTGTACTGCAGAAGTTGCAGGCAGCAACTGGTCCAGTCCTTTGGCCAACTCTGTGAAATATCAGCTCATTTACTATTATACATTTCCCAGGACTAACTTGGCTAAGTATGTTTTATCCCTTCTCTCTGCTACAGGATCAATTTATTTAATGACACCAAAAAAAAGAAATTGCCCTTTAGAGAATTCTCCCTCATGCCAAAATTGGACAAGACAAAATAGTTAGAGCTATGGTCTTTCAGACTAAGGGTCAATGCTCCAGTCAGAATCACGGTGTTCAGAGACGGTGGGTTTGTACATGGTCCAAAGCGGAGCTTNTCCCTCCCACATTTGGGTCCCCCATCGCGGGGAGAGCAGCTGTCCCAAGTGCAGATGTGTAAGACAGGTCAGATGAACTGCAGGGCTGTTGGGCAGCGTGACGTCTTTGACAGCATCTCTTGAACAGGAGNCATGCCAAAATTGGACAAGACAAAATAGTTAGAGCTATGGTCTTTCAGACTAAGGGTCAATGCTCCAGTCAGAATCACGGTGTTCAGAGACGGTGGGTTTGTACATGGTCCAAAGCGGAGCTTCGTGGCACTGCTTAGGGAGGAAATGTGCTTTGCTGAACATTCCCAATAATCACAATAATTGGACATGAGTCGGCAATGCACGCTTGCAGCCCGGAAGGCCAGCCGTATCCNGTGTCCCAGGGCCAGAACCCTGCTGGGGACCGGGAGGTGTGACTTGGATTTACACAGCCCCTTCTGACCACCTCTGTCCTCCCTGGCCAAATGTGGCCTGAGCACAGGGATGGGTGGGAGCATATACTGTCCTGGTGGAGTCCCCACTCAAGCTCTTGAGATCACGGGATGTGTAGCTGCCATAGGCAGAGCTGCTCTGGGAAAGAAAAGTGTGGTTTGTACTGCAGAAGTTGCAGGCAGCAACTGGTCCAGTCCTTTGGCCAACTCTGTGAAATATCAGCTCATTTACTATTATACATTTCCCAGGACTAACTTGGCTAAGTATGTTTTATCCCTTCTCTCTGCTACAGGATCAATTTATTTAATGACACCAAAAAAAAGAAATTGCCCTTTAGAGAATTCTCCCTCATGCCAAAATTGGACAAGACAAAATAGTTAGAGCTATGGTCTTTCAGACTAAGGGTCAATGCTCCAGTCAGAATCACGGTGTTCAGAGACGGTGGGTTTGTACATGGTCCAAAGCGGAGCTTCGTGGCACTGCTTAGGGAGGAAATGTGCTTTGCTGAACATTCCCAATAATCACAATAATTGGACATGAGTCGGCAATGCACGCTTGCAGCCCGGAAGGCCAGCCGTATCCTGTGCTGCATCAAAAGCAGCGTGACCAGCAGGTCGAGGGAGGTGATTCTCCCTCTCTACTCAGCTCTGGTGAGACCTCACCTAGAGTACTGTGTGCAGCTCTGGGGCTCCCAACATAAGAAGGACATGGACCTGTTGGAGCGAGTCCACAGGAGGGCCACAAAGATGATCAGGGGGCTGGAGCACCTCTCCGGTGAAGACAGCCTGAGAGAGTTGGGATTGAGGAGACTCTGGGGAGACCTTATAGCAGCCTTCCAGTACCTGAAGGGGCCTACAAGAGAGCTGGAGAAGGACTTTTTACAAGGGCATGCAGTGACAGGATGAGGGGTGATGGTTTTAAACTGAAAGATGATAGATTTAGACTGCACATAAGGAAGGAATACTCTATAATGAGGGTGGTGAGATACTGGCACAGGTTGCCCAGAGAAGTTGTGGATGCCCCCTCCCTGGAAGTGTTCAAGGCCAGGTTGGATGGGGCTTTGACTGGTCTAGTGCAAGGTGTCCCTGCCCATTGTAGGGGGGTTGGAATGAGATGCTCTTTAAAGGTTACTTCCAACCCAAATTTTTCTATGATGTCATGATTTCCATCGTTGCCTCATAGTGCACGCTTCATCATTCAGCTTGTGAGCGTTTCTGCAGTAAGGTTATTCACAAGGAAAACAGAGTAATCAATAAATGGTGGACTGAAAGGTGATGTTGACATCTACGGGAGGTGTGCCAGTAAGTCAGAAATGAAGCCAAATATGCACACGGGTTTCTTTGACTGGGATGAAACTTTTCAATGTGGAAGTGTGCAATCCTGCCTGTGGGAAGGACAGGGGCTAGCAAGCAGTACTCTCCTTTTACTCGTGGAGACAGCAATAAGGGATCTGATCAGATACGTTTCAGGCAGAGATGTTTCCATCACCAGTGAACTACCACTGTTTCCTCAAGCAGAGACCTCCACCCATGAGTTTTTGAGTTCTCCTACACCAAGTCCACCTGGTCAGCTCAAAACACTTTTATCAGTAGTTTAAGTAACCTGGGTAATTTCTCACCGAGGCAAATGCAGAGAGCTCACGTGCTCCGTTCTGTGGTAACTTCTGGCCAAAAAACAGTAACAGGCAGCTGGGTTATTGGGGTGACTCTCAGGAGTTTTCTAACCATTTGCAAAGAAACAGTCTTTAAGGTTGTTCTAAATGGTAGAAAACTTTGTAGAGTCAGTAGATGTCTACTCCTCCATTCTGCTAATGTGCTTTCAGAGCCACATTCTTTTAATAACAGAGGTAGGTCTTGTACGTGGTACATCTTACTAGATCATCTGATGTGGTTGGGGAAAACAGACCGCGTGCTTCTGTGCTCAGAGGCTGTGATGGAACCATACAAGGGGGGAAGACCTGATAAAGAAGTCTGGTCCTCAACATGCTTCCAGTGTTGAAACATTTAGACTTGAGCTTCAGGCTTTTGTTTGGCAGTTGAATGAATTGCCACTAATAGGCGTGCATTTCAAATCCCACTTTTCAAGCATCATTTAGTAATACCTGGAATTCCTGAAGTATCTTTACAAACACGCACAGCGGTAATATTTTCTGATTGTGAGTGGGTAGATTTCCCAGGAAGCCTGATCTTCCTTTGGAAGTGGCTCTAGTCTTAACAGCCTCCCTTTGTCTCTAGGCCTCTTCTCACATTGTCTCACCCAGCTGTTATGAAGAGCTCTTCACAGCTATCATTAGATGCAAGCTGTAGTTTCCACTGACAGTACAGAGCATGTTTTGGGAGATCACTGCAGCTCCATTATTAAACACCGCTTAGGTCCTGCAGTTTACTTGGAGAGAGGAATGGGGAGAAGACCTGAGGACGTCTGTAAGAAGGCTTGCCCTCGTCACCTGCAAGGACCTTCTTCCTCAGGCTGCTTTTCCAAATACAAATCTTTCCCAACAGGATCTTGAACAATTGCAGGGCTTCATTCAGCCTTCAACCCATTCACCTGGGAAGGGCAAGGGCTGAATACTCAGCTGAGGATGTGGCAGAAGGGGGCAATCCCTGTCCTGGCCCTTGGGCCGGCTCCCTGCAGCCCAGCAGAGCTGAGAGGTGCTGCATTGCTGCAAGCTGGACCCCAAGGGGTTCCTGCATTGCTCCTTCCCCATTGTTGATGGTGATGGAGGAGCTTGCTTCAGCTGGGGACGTTCCTGAAATGGGAAAGCCCCAGGTCCTTTTCCCAGCCTTGTAGCACTGGAGAAATACAAACTAAGCAGAGGAGAGCTCTGGCCTGGCTGGAAATCTGGGGTGGGAATCTTCCAGGGTGAAATTAGTATTGAAGAAATTAAAAGAGAAGAAGATTGCTCTTAGTTGCCATGCTCTAGTGTGCATGACCAGACAGAGAGGAAAGTCCATTTCCTCCTGAGGAGGTACAAAATGGGACAGGAGGGGTGGGCACAGCTTCAGCCCTTTTCTCTTTTGCCTGAAGAGCTCCCAGTGGGCGTTCATGTCCCCTGTCCCGCTGGGTGCCTCTTGTTTGCAGAAAGCATGGCCCGGGCCAGGAGGCATCCAGCACAGGGGAGCGCTGAGCCCTGGCCCCAGGGCCATCCCAACAGCTGCAGCCATGGGCTGGCCCTGGACGAGTCCCCATGTGCCGGACACAGGGCTTGGAGCAGGGACTCGCCCACCACCTCTGCTTTTCTCCCCTTGTTGCACATACTAACCTGCACCAGGCTTAATGGCCACCGGATTGACCGCAGGTAACTCCAAGTTGGGTACCAGCTCGTATCCTTTCTCTTGCTGTTTTCCTTTGCCTTCGTGGTACCTGCTGTAGATGCCACGGCCAGCGGAGTATCCCCCCAGGTAGGAGCCCCTAGGGCCCGGGGCTCTGTTGCCAGCTGCACCTCGCCCTCTGCCTCGTATGCTGCCTGCTTATGATAACAACATAGAAGAGGATGGTGAATAACGGAGAGTGACAGCCCCGTAGGGAGCATGAACAGCCCCAGGCTGAGATCGCGAGGCTTGAGCTTAGAAATGAGGCTGCTGAAGTTGGTTTGGTCTGAGTCTTAGTGTCTCGCTTAGGAAAACTGAAGAGTTTGTCCTTAGAAGCACTCAGTAAGCCTACACAAGTTTTACTCGTCATGTTTCTAACCGTACATTAACTGCTTATTTATACTGATGCAACTCTCATGGCCAGTGTTACGGATATAGTGCACTCAGCAGAGAGAGGGACCCCTCCAGGGTGATTTCTATGCAGTAGGAACAGCTTCTCCTCTCAGCTGTCCTCCAGAGGAGACCCAGCCTCTCAGCCGGCCACGATGGAACCCTGCACAAACGCCCTGAAGTTGTACCTGGCCTTTAACCAACTTTGTCCCACCATTGCATGTATTTTTAATAGTACTGTTTGTTTTCTCTGCTATTTTATTAGTAATGTGAATATACCCCATCTCCAAAAATATTGCCTTTATTTACCTTAGTGACTCCATGCATGTTAGGACAGTACTTTGGACACTGTAAATTATTAATGCACTCTATGATGGCCTAATTGAATCTTTAGACTGTCACTGAACTCATTCGTAGTTCATTGCCAGTACAAAACTGGAAATTGAGCAGAAGCTGAAATTCTTGATCAACTAGGGTTAAAAATATTTCTTGGTTTACGTGGGTGCTTTAAGGGCATTTTCATGATAAACTGCCTGTTATATGGAAATACATTACATTTCAGGAAACTATAATTCCTGTAAGTACAGGATAACCCAGCTATAGCTGCTAGGGTTTTGTATGAGTAACTGTTTTTTGGTTAATTTTTAATGGCTGTAACTGATAACTAATTGAAGTATACATAATAAAAGAATTATTTGGCACTCACATGATTCCTACTGCTTGTAGTTCTCAAATGACTTTATAAAGGACACAGCACTACTGTCATTTTAATGCGGAGGGCAAATGACACCTGTAGAGCTCCCAGCTGAGGTTTTCCCTGACATCCCTCCCTTTGGTTGACCAGGTCACTGTACCCACACGTCCAGGAGAAAGCAAAGGGAACACTCAGTCATGATCTCTAATACTTAGGATCCAGCTCTTTGGAACGAGGCATTGGAAGCTGGAGTCCTTGGACTTGCTCAGACTTAGTACGGCACTCATAAAAAACAGATCCCTCTCTTCCCCATCCCATGCCTGGTCTGTTGGCTCATTCTTAACCATATTTTTGATGCCTTCCTCTTACTAGCCTGTACATTAGCAATCATTTATAGATAAATACAGTCTGTATAGTAATAAATTAAAATGAGACCAAACAGAAATATGGCAAAAAGACCTATAAAAGAGTGTTTAAGAAAAAAGTGCATAGCACCAGGTGTCCTTCGGCTCAGGCAGACCTTGTGTCACACCAGCCTGAGATTAAACCTGCCCATCACATCCCCTAATTGTGCTTACTAACCTTTCACAAAGTAATCTCTGTTGGGCCCGATCAAGGCATTGTACGGATATCCATAATATGCTAGTGTGTACGGATCACAAGAGTAAACATAATTAGGTTGCTGAGTTACTTCAGGCGTCGCTGCGGCCCCTCCTTTTGCTGCTTTCTGGTAGCGAGTGTACTGCTCCTTGTCTACTGGCTTGGCCAAGGTAACCTCCAGGCACGAGCCTTCCAGTTCGACACCATTAAGGTTGTTCATGGCGTGAATGGCGTCTTCCCTGGTTGTAAAGTGCACAAAGGCATAATCACGTATTTTTTTCACCCGCTCTACACAGCCAGGGTTAAACTGCCCAAAGACCTTTTTAATAGTGTCCTCCGTGGTCTCAATCATTAAATTCCTCACATAGAGGATTTTAACAGTCTCCATGACATCTTCATCCACATCTATCTCTGGTTCCGCCCAGTCAACAGCAATTTGGTGTCCCCACAGCTGGATCCTTCCCGGCATGAGTTTCCTCCTGGCCATTGCTGCTGCTCGATGGCTCTCATACTCCACAAAGGCGAAGCCTCTGTTCTTCATCTTGTCTGCGGCGCTGGCATACACGATGACATCCAGTACACCTTCCGTCACCTTGGCGATCTCTTCCAGGATCTCCTCTCTCTTCTTCATCTTGGGAATGCCTCCGATGAAGAGCCGACAGTTATCCACACTGCAGCACACACCCAGCAGCCTCCCGGGGCGGATTTCGTAGTTGTTCAGCTCCCTGACAGCACGTTTTGCCTCATGCTTCTGTGTGTACATCACGAAGGCGTAGCCGCGGTTCTTTCCGTCAAAGTCCATCATCAGACGCATTTCATAGATGCGGCCAACGGACTCGAACACGGGGACGAGCTCATCTTCGTACACGTCACGGGGGATTTTGCCCACAAAGACTTCACAGCCACGCGGAGGGTGCAGGCCCTCCCAGCCAGGAGGAGGGCCACCATACTTGCGTTGTCCGTTCTCCTGGATCATGCTATATCCAGTGCGCTCCATGAGGGCCAGCAGAGCTGCCTCGTTGGGTGCACCAGCGACGCCTTCGGGGACTTTCGTAGTAGTGACGTTGGAGGAATCGTTGCTCATCCTTGCAGTGGAGTCCTCAGCAGTCATGGTGTCAAACTCATTCACAGCCTGATAAAACCTGGGCAGAAGAAGAAAGAGGACACTTGTTAGAAGTTGTTAAGTACCACCAGAATCCCACCCCTCTCTTTTGTCTTTCTGTAGTTGTTCTACAAGTTCATTTTTCAAACTGAGACTAAGGCTGCAGAAAAGCAGATGAACAAGCCACACCATGGATACTGCAGGAGGAGCGCATCCTGGATGTAGGCACAGCCCTTCTTTGAGGGAGGGCAGTTGAGGATCACCTGCCCATACAACCCCAGCACCAAGAGCTGTTGCCACAGGAGGCTGAAGTCGCATGAACAGATGTCACCAAGGATGTCAAAACCTCAAGACCGTAGGGAGGCTTGTCTCCACTTTGTAAGGGTAAGAAGGCACTGACACAGGATTGGGAGAGGGAAGATAATGCCATGAAGCCAGTGGTTCCCACCTCCAGATCCCTCTCCTCCCTCTTAGTCATTCCTCAGTTAATCCATACACTGAACAGCACAAGTGCCAGGTGCCATACTCCATGGTGAGAGACGGCAAATGCATGAGAAACACCAGGCACAGTTTCCATCTGATAACAAACCCTTGCTCCTCTATGCTTTCACAGTAACTGTTGTGTAGGAAATAATAAATGTGTTTTACCATCAGTGGGGACCAATTCTCGTTCTTTTGTGGAAAGGGCAATCTGCAAGCTTCCGAGTTGCCTGCTGCTTGTGGTACAATGTCTGACGTGTTTGTCTCCTCCGTTATTACAATAAGATTTCACAAAAGCTGAAGAGAATCACGCTCTCATGACAGGCAACTTGCTTTAGAGCAAGTGGCCAGCACAGCCCTGCAAGCCAGCAAGAGGAAGGCAAATCTCAGAAACCTCATTCTGCATTTGAACATGGGCAAAGAGTGGGAAATGCAGATATACAGCAGGAGATGACCATGCTAATGACCACAGCTCAAGACAGTAGGCTTCCTCTCTGAGCACAATTACATAAGACATTTGGGGACTCTGAGAGTGGTTAATTCATTGATTTTTAAAGCTGGAAATGTCCATCAGACCATTTAATACGAGTGATTGTATATGACACGGACCATTACATTTTATTGTTATTTGCACATTGAGTCCTATAACATTTATCTGAGCAAAACATCATCCAGAAGTACCTTGGTTTTAAGGAATCAAAGAGCTGTAGACCCCACCACTTCCCTTTATGGCTTGTTTGCTAATCACTCTCTCAGACAAGCAAGCGTGCTGTATTTCTCACAAGAATTTGTCTGGCTTTTGCGTCCAGCTAGACTTACTTGTTAAACCTTTCTCTGATAGACTAAAGAGTCTTTCAAGACCTCTGCTTTTGTCTTATGGTGATATTTATGTCGGGTAATCAAGTCACAACAATAAAACTAAAAAATAAGGCTGATATTCATTCACAATCACTTATTTTTTCACCTAAAATTGTTTGTGGCTCTTGCAACAATTGTCTAGACTTTCAGCCTTTTTCACCCTTCCTATATACAAGGATGAAGATCATCCCTCTTCTCCCGACATCTCTATAGCCAAGGCCTGTTTCTCCACACCTTCTCACTAGCAAACAACGTGGAGTTTGTCAATTGTAACCCTAAATTCTTTCCAGAAGCACCACTTGCTGGGGTTATGTCCCATGCGGCAGGCGTGCCTTTCGTTTGTTACTCCTAAATGCCACAACCTTGCATTCAGCCCTATCCCAACTGCCTTTCGAGTACATACAATCTACTGAGTGAGCACTACACCACTGGCTCCTCCTTATTGTTTTTTACAACTCCATCAGCATTTGCATCATCCACCGATTCATTTGCCATGATTTGCATTCATAACCAGTTTGTTGATGAAACTGTCAAACCCTGCTGGAAACTCAGCAAACCACCATAAGAAATGAACCCAGTCTGGTTTTGACAGGCTTATTTTCCAAATAAAGGCCAAAGCTTCATCAAGATGTGTTCATTCTATCTAGCTGTGTTATTTAGTGGGACACGGGTTTCTCTCTGTCCCACAAGGACTCTGATATACACCCTTTGTTAGAACGATTTGGCCATTTTCGTGCGTTGGTTACATGCAGGCAGGCCTTTCACTAGCACAGTAGGCCCAAATCCAGAGAAGTATAGGTGCTAAACTTAGCCACGTGTCTGATATGTATGGTTCCCAAAATCTTTTTAAATCCCAGCAACCTTAGCACCTCAGATTTTTTTCAGTGAAGCTCCTGAGCTGCCCAGAATTGTGCTGGTCTGTATCCAGAAATGCCTCTGCTCCAGCCAGGGCAAACACCACTGTGCCTGATTCATGTCCTAAGTGCTTTTGGGATTGGGAAATCAAATCTCTGAGCCTCAGTCTGTTGTAGGCCCTGATTCTGCAGGTGTGTTTGGGCCATGGGTTTTACATGCTGATGCTTCTGAGCCATTTTAATTTAAAAAATATCGAGACGGGGAGGCAGAGAAGATGGACAACAGTAATAGATGATGCCCAGGTAATGCTTTAGAAAACATAATTTTTTTGAAGCCAGGTCTTTCATGGAAGTGCATCAGTTTTGATAGCTTCTTGCTTTAAAATGTTGATAAACATGTTTTTCTCTGATTCAAATGTTCCCCCTTTTTAATGTGTCACAGTCAGACATTTTCATTTTGCTCGTGGGAATTATTTGACATAATTAAAAAAATCAAGGCAGAGAAAAACATTTTCATTTTTCACTTGACAATCTGTGCCTAAAAATGTGACTTCACCTTTCCCTGAATGAAAGCAAAGCTTGTTAAACAAACACTTTACTGGGAAATAATCGTTACCTTTTCATGGGCCACCTGTTGGCAAGTGAATTACTTATCGCCCCAGGTTTGGGTAAGTTTGGAAATGAGTCATTACCATCAGTTTTAGGTCAACTTACAAAACAAAAGCGTCTGTATTCTGTTATCTGCAGGGCTTAGTCACCGGGGCTATAGTCTAGCAAGCTACAGATGGGGACTGAGGCTGTGGAGAGAGGAGCAAAACCTTCCCTGCCCACCAGAAACCAGCTGGTAATTCGGTGGCTGTCCAGGAACTGGCATGTTCTCCAGCACTTTGCATTGCACCAGCAGAATGATTTCTGGTATTGGAAGTTGTGCTCGAAGTTGCTGCTAGGTGCTGATGCCCACCTTTGCTGAAAACACTACCATACACCATTTGTGATAGTGAATAATTAAAAATTCTTTGTGAACTTAAAATGCATTTATCCTTATGTAATTTATCTGGAATCAAGGTTCACGATAAAATGTGTTTCATTTTTTTTCTGTGCAGCTCAATAGAGCTGAGTTTCATAAGTATATACTACCTAAGGCAATTATGGAGTCCATGTAGTCCTACTTGATGTAGTCATAATCAACACCTTCACAAAGTTCAGATACCATCTACCTTAATGAGAAAAAACGCAGGCGTGTCTGGTCTGAGAGTTCTCTCTTCCTGTTGTTACTGCCTTACAAAACGGGCTGCCAAAACAACGTAACCTTTTCACGTAGAAAAGCGCTCACTCTCAAGAAAATTATTTTCGAAAATACCTGTTTCCAAAGTGTTCAACCCGACTTGTGCATTCTTTTAGTCCAGAGTAAACTGGTTGTGAAAACTTGTTACCATGTGTTGTGAGTGTACACAAGGCATGAGCTAATACTGTGGGTTTAGTGGCCTTAATAAAGCCAGACTGATGGATTAAAGTACATCCACCAAGTGTGATTAATGCTAGAAGAGGCAAAAATTCAAGCTCTTTTAAAATGTAGTCTTGTGAAATACAAGCATTTGATTTCTAGTCTCTGAGGAGGAAGGTACACCTGATCCCAAAGACGAAGATTCATAGAAGAGAGACAGACAAAAACATTAATTGCTAACGAGAAAGGTTGTGCTCTGGAGACAACTAAGTTTTAAATGACTAATTATCAGGACTGAAACAAGACTGGCTTCTTCTCAGAAAAAGGTAAAGCCTGCTTGATTGTTCAATGCCACGTTAAATGGATGCTAAGGTCTGCCAGCCTGCCAGGAGCCAGGCTTGAGAGCCCTGCAGTTCAGTGTCTTTTCTCCAAGGACCCTCCCTCGCACAGGTGAACTCTCAGACGTACATGTTTCACTGAAACCATTCAAATTTCATTTCCTTTTGCTTATGAAACCCCTTCCCCGCTGCCAATTGGGTGGGTGTAAATAGTTCTTGCCCTTAACATTAATTACCTTCTTTTTAACCTATCTTTTTTCGTATCTCAGCTCAGAACATTAAATGGGAAACTTACTGTGTTGCCAGTGACTGACCTAAAGCATACCATGCACAGGCTGATTAACAGAGGCATATCTTTTATTAAATAGAAATACCATGCCTTGATTAACAACAACGCAGGGCCAAACGCTGATGTCCCTTGTGCCAGGGCAAAGGCAGCTTGGTGCCCCAGTGCAAAAGTGATGCCCACAGTCCATGTAGCATCTTATCCCTGGCCTTGTCCAGCACTGGCCAGTGCCCTGTAAAGTTATGCAGCCATCTGCTTCTCTGTTGAGCCCGGTGTGGTAACACAGGCTTTTACAAACACAGGGACTCAGCTCATGCCTTTGTGGCAGCAACTGCGTGTCCACTCCACTCACGTCCTCCTATCAAATGGGGTTGTTTATGCTTGTGCTTAATTCATCCCTCCAGTTTTGTGTTACATAGATTTAGTGGCATCATGTGTCGTTCTGCGGGTGACGACAGCCACCAGCAGTCACATAGCATGGGGAGGGGTGCCTGCACCACGGCAGGCAGCAGGAGAGCCCAGGGAGACCTGCTGGCTTTGAGATAACCGGAGGGAGGAGGGGACTGGGACACCCGCGCCCCAGCTGCAGACCCTGCACTGTACAAACACAAAGTGTTTGTGCCCTCACAAACCTTGCACGGCTGCCTGCTTGCTTCAAGAGACTGCCACAGTTTTGCATTTTCAGCCACAGCTGCTGCAGAGGGAAGGTTGCTTGCTGAAATTTTAACTCAATACACACTGTTGACAGGGGGAAATAACAGCTACTGGTTTAAATGTGACCTTCCTAGTTTTTTAGTTGAAATAATAAGGGCAAATAGCAATCCTGCTGCTGACGTTGAACAGCAGCTCTGGAAGCACGTTTGCCGTTAAAGCTCTCTATTTTTAGAAGCTCACTCTTTTCTCATGGCAACTTTAGATACATTAAATGTATATAACAACAACAGCTCACCAAGAACAACTGTATAACTCTATCACAAACATCAGATATCCACAGAAATGCTCTTGCTGAAAACCCAGTTTGCCTCTTTGCAGATTGATCGACTGAACAGAAAAGATGAAAGGGCCACGTCAATTCGAAACAAGGTAGCAGCTCAAGCATCACTTCAAGCCTCACGTGCAAGTTACCTCCCTTTTAAAGATAACTACGGTATCGTTATACATTAGTTTGCTTTTTCTTGGCAAGACTGTCACCCCTTTCCTCCGATTTACTTGCTCAAATGAGCTGAACAAAGTCACTGTCTTTGGGGCTGTTACTGACGCTGAGCCACGGCATGCCCGACTGCAGGACTCAGGGCCAGCCTAGCAGTCCTGCAGCTGCAGCCGCAGCAGGGAGCCGGCATGCTAGGTGCTCCTTCCCACACTGATGGCAAAACAGAAAGTCCCAACTCTTTTACAGCACGCCTAATGCAACCACTGGCCCCTCAAATGCTCGCTGCCATCCCGTGTGCTTGCTGGCAGAAGGCTTCGCCCTCTGCAATCAGCTTAGGAGACATCCTGCTGGAAGCAGCATCCTTGGCTCTTTTCCATGCACAGTGCAGACAGAGGCCAGGCAGGCAGCCGATGCAGTGAAAAAAGGGTCCAACCTTTGGTGCATGCAAATCCATGCAAAGACTTTGTCTGACTCCAAATTAATTTATATTTCACGCACCAAAGGCTAGTCCTCGGTGTGCTTTTCAACAGGACTTGGACCACTACTTGGTTCTCTCCCTGCTGTAGCTAATGAAATTTGAATGTCTGAAGTGAGGGAGGACAATGCAAGAGACAGTGCAGCATTTCAGCACGGCTTTTTGGCTAGGGACATTTTCTGAAGGTCTTTCATATCAGAACGGGAAGGTTACTAGGGATGGATGATGTCTTCCGACTTTTAACAAAAAAAGCAATACTCGAGGCCAACAGGCCACAGCAATATCTGCAGTGTGCTTTACCTGCAGCTGAACTGGGTGAAGAAGTTGCCCCCAGCTAGGTTAAACTCTTTGAAAAGGTGGATTTTCTTAATCTGGATCATTTTAGCAAAACTCTGTGGAGAAAGAGGTGAACTGCATCAGCAGACCTGAAGGGGCAGAGACATCAACCGGCAAGAGACTTGATGAGTAGCTTGTGATGAACGGCTTGGGAGAGTAATCTCATAGATCAGAGCAGCACTAGTTATTGGCAATGACACATGTATCGGCTGTGCAAGTTATCCTGCTGCCAGCACTGCTAAAGAACTGCATATTCTCATCATCATGCACGTGCCTGAGTTAAGGCAATCAAACTTGTCCATCTCCAGCTAGGGTCACCTGGGAGAAACCTTTTGGCTCAGGTGCTGCATGGGACCCAAGGAGATGCACGTGCAGTGGCATTTGCTGCACCACACCATTTTCCATGTATGTTCAGGCATGAGCATGTGCAGCAGTGGCTCTCTGCCTGCTAGAAGTACTATACTTAAACGTAAAGAGTAAGAGTGTGAAGTACCTAAGGGGTAGGATAAGACTGGCCTACTAAATCCCCAGGCTAGCTGCCGAAATTCCCACTTCTGCTAATGGTGGGCCTATCATCAGGGGTCTGAACACTGATTTCAGCGGAAGAGTTCATATTTCAAGCTTAAACTTCAATTTTATTCTGGTCAGTTAGTCACATTCCCTTTGTATGGAGCAAGTTAATGTTCTGAGCCTGAAAAGCAATTTTTGGGATGGAGCTACTGTGGAGGGGGTCTGTGCACGATTCTCAGTTGCTTGAATTAGTCTTAAGTGGCCTAAACATGTTAAAAATGGTTGGCTCCATTTAAAACACACCAAAAACTGTTGGCTTTGTCTTTTGATTGTGTTGTCTTCAAAGAAGGAACATAAGGAAACAGAATATTAAGGGTCATATTTCCAACAGTACTCAGTATCTAGCACTACTCCCCAGCCACCAGTTATACAACTCTAATGACTTCTATAGGGATATATTTGACAGGGATGAGCACTACTAAAAATCCTGCCTTAAAAGTCTTGCAGGGACTGGTTAGGTACTCCAGGCACCCATCAAAAGCAATGTACTTGGCTTGAAAAACTGTAACAAAATTACTATAAAATCTGGTCTTTTACTTCTTGCTCCTTTTTAGGAGGAACACACCTGAAATTATTCTGTAAATTAACCTCCTGGAATTTCCCAGGTTAAAACTTGAATGCTGATCAGATAATTGAACACCAAATTTGTACAGTTAACAATTGGCTACAGCTTTAGACTAGGGTTTGAAGGTTAAACTTCTTATATTCATCACTATCATTTAAGAACAATAACAATCACAGATCTAAGTCTCTTAGCCATATTATACCGGTTCCCTTAGCCATATTAATCTTACCTCACGGCAATTTTATATGCAATTTAAAAAATGGAGCTGAAATTATGTCTCCCCTACAAAATAAAGTCACCTTGTACTGTGCCAACTTCCTGCCTTTTCTGTTAGCAACCCTCTCGGCATTCTCCTAAGGCATATTTAATTTGGAGTGTGATCCTGGAAAGACTGTCAAAGGTTCCATTTGCATTATCCACAAGAACTACCAGTGCCTAGCAGTGAATATTTCCAGGATGGAGGTCCCTCAACGACCTGACCTCCTGTCCTAGAAACAGAAAAAATAATATTTAATGAGATATCAATGATGGTGTCTCGACCGATAAACTTGCCTGGGCCTGGCACTTTACTTCTTGCCATTACTTTTTGATGATCACAACTGAAAATTCTGTTTGTGCATATATGGTTTTCCCATGGTGAGAATGAAGTGATCCTGATGAAAAAGTTACTGATGTGCCAAAGCACCACCAACACCTAGAGCATCCTACCAACACGGTTGTTATTTTCCCTGCTTCTGCAATGTGAATTCTGTCAATGCAATGTGTGTTTCTTGAGTGTTTTTACGCTACTGCAGTGCCAAACCAGCCATCTCAGCATAAACCACTTCTGAGGGAAGTTTGGGAAAGCGAAACCCGGTCTTTTCCCTTATTTTGTCATGCACTTTGCTGCAAGTCATTCAGAACTTTGTCCCGAGAAGTTGTGTTGTACCGTTTGCCCCAGCTCTGTCTTTTACCCAGTCCAACTCAGAATAATTCTATAAATCTCAGCTGTTTCGATAGGACTGGTTGCTGGCTGAGGCTGAAGTTATTGTTCTGCAAGATACTGAAGCCACATGTTGAGGAAAGCTGAGAAGATGAGAGGTGGGTCGTGTAGTCGTTCTTAACAGCTTTCCAAATCAGGAAACAACACAACCCTTGCCTTCTCCCCAAATTCCCATATTTTAACCTAGTCAACAAAGTCTATTATTACCATGGTCAGACAGAAGAATGTGTGACATATAAATAAAGAGCAACGTAGTCTCTCGGTACCTAACAAGTCTTTCCTATTCTGGATGAGATGTACTCGATGGGAAACCTTTTGTGGCATTTGTTTACTACAAATGCAATTAAACAGTGTTCTCTGCAGAGATGCTGGTACAGGTAAGTGTCTGCTTTAAACAGCATTCTTTCTAGGAAAGGAAGAAGTGTTTAATTCAGTGTGGACTAGGAGCTCTCAAGCTTTTGCCATAAGAAAGACAGGAAAATCAATCTGCAACTGAAAAACAAAACCACAGCTAGACTCATCTGTTAAATATTACACAAGAAAGATAAGATAGTCACCTATTTCACTTCTTGCCTCTTTGAAGAAAAATCTTGGATATGAACATGGTGATTTAATTTGATAATTGAAAATGTCCGTGAAATGCTTTGCTGAACCCTGCGGAGTAGGGATACGCATGCACGTGCTTGTGATTTTTCTTTGTTATTATAATGCAGACCACTCTGTCGATCTGTCTGTCCGTCTATGTAAACATTACAGTAACATGTTCCACTCTACCGAGTACCTAAAAAAGTTCATCATCTACAATTCTCTTTTCAGCCTTTCTGATCTACCATTTTCAGCTAACTCTTCTGGAGATCCCAGAGTGAAACATAACACATCCTGCCTGTTCATACAAAGTCTACTTGCTTCATCAATTTTATAACAATAAAAACAGCTTCAGACTTTTCAGTTCACCCTAATCTTATGCACTATTTTTATTGCAACATTCTTGGTTTTGCGTTCACCACGTGAACACCTCAACAACAGGGGGCCCAACCTGCAACCCTGCTTCCAGCAGGAGGCAGAGATTTCAGGGGAAGCTGAAAGTGGCCCAACGTGTTCCCTCCGCCTCAGGTCACAGAAATGAAAATCAGCATAAAGCAAACCGCAGTTGGGATGCGAATGTTCACTGCTGAAAGCACATTAAACTCAAAGCATTTGGCTTAGTCAGTGGCGGGGTGGTTGGTTTTTTTTTTTTCCTTTGTGCACTGACATTTGACCCCTTTTATAATATGCACCTTGCACCACTGAAATCCAGTTAGTTATTTATTAAACTCAGGTACCAATGGCTGACTTGTACATATCACGCTTTTAACTGCCTGGCGTTGCCCCGGTGCGGAGGAGAGGGGGATGAAAGGCAATCGTCTTTGCTGTGAAATTCTGTCATATCGGCAGAAAGGAGCTGCAAAGTGCAGCAGTTTGTACCTGACCTCTGATCTAAGAAGTTTGTACAAACCTTTGAACCTTAGATTGAAATTGAGAAACAAGGTTTACAAGTACAAGGAAGAGTTTTCCAGCACTCGTTTCCTATGCCCAGGGTTAATATTATAAATTAAAAAAAAAATGTTTAACCAAGGCAGGGACTTTCTCAGGAGGCACCATTCCTGTGCTGGGTTAATTCAAGACAATTTAAGTCTACTGAAATTACAGCTTGGTTAGAAACACCTAGAGTTTGGAAATGAAATTTCTGTGAGCTTCAGAAAAGGAGTGGGATTTGAGATAGATGTCATTTGAAATTCACCTTTTGCTGACCTTAACTCAGGTTTTGTTTTTAATTAAAAGCTGAAGAAAGAAGACAAGCAACATTTGATTTAACATCATTTCTTCAGCAAAGAATGGAGGTGAAATACAGAATTGAATAGAAATTATTAAAAAGAACAGCAAAATGGCTGCTTCTATGTTAACTTTATTTATTTTTGTCCAACACATTATCTAATCTCGGTTATACAGTGCAGAGCTATACGAGAAACCCATGGAAAAATAATCAAACCAACAACATTACAACAATCTCTTGATAGACAGTCATATGGCCTTGTCTTGACAAGCAAAAAGGATGTGTTTTGCAGCTCTTTTAGATTAACCATGTTAATTTAATTAAAAAGATCTCTCAACTCTTTCAGACATGGGCAAGGTCTTTGGTGCAACATCGTCAGCTAATACCAACATGAGCCACCGCGGACTGTGCTGGGTGTGAAGGCCTTCAGAGATCAGCTGCGATAATATGATTGAAAAAGATGCCCTTTCTGCAACCCAGTCTGCCAGGCCATGGAGCATTGCAAGAGATGGCAGTAATGTTTTGCCATGACATCTCTCACATGCTCTGAGCACTGACTGTCATCCATGGCAAGCTTGGGTGTGCAAAGGGTGAAGGAGCACTTTACACATACTTTTTTGAAGCGTGGCTTCAGTCCCACCCAGCTCAGGACAGAACACCGTT
This sequence comes from Steatornis caripensis, assembly GCA_013398225.1. Lineage (NCBI taxonomy): Eukaryota > Metazoa > Chordata > Aves > Caprimulgiformes > Steatornithidae > Steatornis > Steatornis caripensis. The sequence continues at coordinate 272,048 of VZSC01016554.1, read as the reverse complement.
AAACAAAGCTACTGCATCTGGTCCACATGTGAATGGACAATTTTGTCACTGGTTTTAATCGAATCTTACTTACAACAACTAAATTTCCTTTTCTTTCTTTTTTTTTTTTAAAGGTTTTAGATTCAACTGTTTTTTTCCAGATTTAAGTTCAAACTCCACTGTTGTTATCAGCACTGACCCCACTAAGGCAATAAATGAATAAATAAATAAATAAGGGTGACTAGATTAACGCCCTATGTCATATATAAGCCTTAAAGGTTTCACATGCTGCTTAAGTAGAATATGAACAGAATAATGTCAGAACTTCATTTTCTTAAAATGCCATCAATTTTTCAGTATGCAGAATGAGTTATATAGATTAATTGGTATTAATAATACTTGTATATATACCCTGCTTGCTCAACCTTCCTAGCCACGTTCAAGCTACAAGCCCCAGATTCTTTAGCTAGGGCTGATAACTCACTTTTAACACTTGATTTTTATGTCAGTCTCTTGAAAAAGCAGAACAAAATACCAGGCACCACAAACAGACAACGGCAGAGACAACGCAACTGAAAACACAACGTCAGGCGGTTGTAAATGGCTACCTTTCACTTCATTAATTTAAGACAGTAGAAAAAAAATCTGAGGCACAATTTTATTTGTTTTCCTCTCTCTAAAAAATTCAGTGGTTTAGTTTTCAGTGTTCTGAAATTCGTTTTGCTGTTTGTTACGCAAATTCTTTTAGATATTCACATATCGAGCTCATAGTTCAAGCTTAAAAGTAGTTGCTTCCTTCTCAAAGAACTCTTTAGGACCCTCTAAAGGAAGGCAAAACCCAAACCCGATACCTTGACAATGACATACTTTAGGTCTCAGCTCCCTGACAAATGAAAACCAGATAAAAAGCCCTACAGAGAAAACAAGATTTCCCTTACCTCTCTGGTCCCACGATCGAAGTTCGACAGGTTAAGAGGACTCGCGCCTTTGCCTGAGCAACCTTTCTTCCTAAAGCCAAGAGCCGTGTAACCTGGTTATGCAGTTTATGCATCTCTTTATTGGCCAGCGAGCATTAGCCATTTAAATTCCTTGGGAGTCATTTGTTAAGGGCTCTTAGGCTGAGGCTAAGTGGGTGGGACGGGAGGGAGAGGGGATGTTAGCGCTGCCAGACGCAAAGAGCTCTCCAAAGCAGTTTGAAGATTAATAGAAAACCATCTGCAATGAAGGGATCTTTGGAGGGAAGGCTGGATCCAACCTTCAGGGAAGCACAGGAAAGAGAAACGGTGACATTTTCGCAGGGAGGAGGAATTTGAAGAGAANGATGTTAGCGCTGCCAGACGCAAAGAGCTCTCCAAAGCAGTTTGAAGATTAATAGAAAACCATCTGCAATGAAGGGATCTTTGGAGGGAAGGCTGGATCCAACCTTCAGGGAAGCACAGGAAAGAGAAACGGTGACATTTTCACAGGGAGGAGGAATTTGAAGAGAAAGACTTCATTCAAAACTGAAAACTTGGAAAAAAGGGAGTGAAACTTGCACAAACAACTCCTTCCTAGCACAAGGCGTTGTGCAAATAGCTTGAGTTACTCACAACAGATAAGATAAGAAAAGGGCATATTTTGCTTGACGGCATGAGGTTTTTCCAGTGAAATCTTTTTTTTTTCTTTATATGTGTCTGGCAAAATTATTTCAGTCTGCGCTGAATCAATTTACCTTTGGTTCATAAGCAAAAAAAATGGTCTGCGGCTCCCGGAGCGAGAGGTAGGTTTACTGATCTCGGCAGTGGCGGGATAGTAAGAATAACTCAGCCTGTGCTGCGTACCCGGTGTGCGCTGTTTCAGCAACCAACACGGAAACTCAACCGTGTTTGCTTGAAAGGAAAAAAAGAGCCTGGTGCAGGAGTAAAAGCACAGGGGTAGTAAAACATGATTCATGACAGCAGAAATGGTCTGTACATAACAACGGAGCATTAGGCCCTGGGAGCACTTAGGCAAAGCAAACAACACACCTTCTCGAGCAGCCAAGAGGAGGAACTGCACCGAAACACTGTTTGGATGATGGATTTGCCTGGTTGGCAAGCAGCGTGCACAACCAGCCGGCGGGAGAAGAGGGAGAAGGGCATGCCCTGGGATACGACTAATTTCTGGGAAAGGACACTGCCCAGAGAAAGTGAAAGGCGAACAGCATATCACAGAAGCAAAACAACTACAGCTTTCAGTCCTTTCCGATTTTTTTTTACTGGCATAGCCGTTTCTTTCTTCTGACTCTTTTTTTCCAAAAAGTAAAGCTTGGTCCAACTCTCCAGCCAAGCAGCACACAGGCAGCAACCTCAGGGTGTCCTAGTGTGGAAGGGTAAGTGTCTTAACCTCTCAATGACAAACTGTGCTCAGGGGTGGGTTCTGCAGAGGAAGCACTGTCAGTTCGTATCAGATGGTCCTACATAATAATTTGTTCTCGCCCTCTGAGTGGTTTAACCTGGGCATGTAAAACTTAGATACATCCTTGTGCTGCAGAGTCAGAGGCTGGTCAAGAGAGAAGAGGGGTAGAGGAGTCAACAGGTGCAGAGATAAGAACTCTAAAATTAGAAGGCTCCAAGTTAGAGAGAGAAATGTGGAGGACGGCAAAGAGTGGCAAAAGAAGCATCTCTGTGGCAGTTTCTGAGAGTGAACAGGAAGGATTGCTGTTCTACTTGTACCGCAAACTCAAAGGGTGATTGCAATCACTATTCTGGCTTTTTATACTTGTTTATCCACAGTACTGTGGCTGTGGCGTGTTAGGCACTGTACAAACACACCTGCAGGCTGGATCCTGGTCCCAAAATGCCTGCAGCCTGAGTCTACTGTACAAGTCGTTCATCTTCAGAATTCCTCTCCTCAAATGTTAACTCGTCAGCTACGAGAGCTGCAGAGAAGCCTGTACTGTGCTGGTGGCAGGGAAGATGCAGCATGGAAATGAAGTGGTTTGCCCAAGACTATGGAGGGCATCAGTCTCAAATCCAGGGATAAAATCTAGGAGATTCTGCCAAAATCAGATCCATGACTCAATCCTGCAGATCTGTATAGGAAAGTGAGTGAAAAATATTTAGCTGGTACAAGCTCACAAAAGTGCCCTCCACCAGATTAATTAATTTTTTAAGGTCAGAATCCTCCTCTTTACTTCGCATTTTTCTGTTGGAAAACAAACTAAACTTTTAGCCATAAACATTGTAAAGCAAATCCTATCAGCTACAATCGTTCATGTACCGGAATGCGCATGGAAGACTATTCTGGTGTAAACGGAATGAAAAAGCACCAATACTTGTGAGCTGATGGGCTCATTTTTAGAAGGCTCTTCAATCTACCATGTCAATTAGGCTCATGTAGAGAGTCTGCTCAAACCCTTTTATTTTATAATTTTAGCTCCAGCTTGTTCTTAGTTTCCTAGTTATGCCTCCATTATTGTTTAAAGCAATAAACATCAGCAGATCAAGGTGCTGCAGGGTATTCTGAGGTGTTAGCATCCTCAATGGCAGGATTTGAAAATATGTTAATTTTTCCTGCAGGCTGTGCTTTTAAAGGGAACCTAAGACAACTGGGCAGCATGCTGCAAGTGTGCCCCCAGCTTTCCCTGACGTTAGGAACCTACTTCCCTTCAGCTTCAAGCACACAGCATTCATAACTATTACATGATGGTTTATATGCCTCTCTATGATGCCTCTGGCATCACAGGAGGGATATGCCTACGGCAGAGCGGAAAAGTGTTCAGGGCAGAGACATTCAAGCAGCAGGGAGGATTGCTTCTGTTCATGCACACACGTTCCTGTCCTCATACAGCACGCACTGCACTGGTGTGAGCGTATAAACACATCTTTTCTCCTCAAGTACAGCTTGTCTGCAGCAATGAAGTGTCATAATCCATTACAACAAAACCATACATATTTAGTTGTTTCCTCTTTCTGATGATTGGCAGCTAAGCAGGGGCCAAATCCTAAGGGATGTGAAAGAGAACGGTGCAGAGAAGGATGCCTCCAGACCAGTCCATGCCTGTGTTTCCCATAGACCTTCCATTTCCTTTTATTCTTTCCTGTAGTGGGATTACACGTGAAAGGTTTTTCCTAAATAATTTTTCTCCTGAATACAGTGATACGAAAGGCTGGACATTTGAAGAAAAAAAAAGTGAGATTCACGGGAATGTGCTAACGCCTGTTAGATGGGAACTGGCTCCCTGGTACAGAAAAGGCTTTGGAGGAGATGGTGTGCTTCCCCTCAGCTGGCTCTCTTCTGCAAGCAGACACAAATCTGGCCTCTGATGAATGGGTGCACTGGGCTCCTCCGCGCGACAACAAGCACTAATAAAGCATTGGTTCTGTTCTCTCAGATTTTTACGAAGATCGAACTCAATTGCTTTGGGAGACCCAGAGGCTGATCATAGGCTCATCATTTTATTGGAGTGGGGTTATTCTTTGGATGAGAGTGAGTATTTTTGATGATCATGGTAGGAAACTGGCTTTCAGGAGGTATTTCAGGGTGGCAGCTTGGCATCGTGTGACAGGGCAGACACATAAGCAAGTGAAAAGAGAAGGGAGAGTGAGGAGTGAGAGGCGGGTTGGTCTTTATGGTTATATTTGGTCTTCAAAAACTACTGAGAGACTGTAGTGGAATGAAAGTGACTGTGCCAAGTAAAATATTTCACCAAAAGGACACATGAATTTAAGAGTGACCTGCAAGGTCTCTGATCTCAATCTCAGAAAGTCTTTACAGTTTATCAGTATATTCACACATAAGTCTGTCCTCAGCCACAACACAGCCGCAAAAATTAGGATCTCATAATGTAACAGACAGCCTCTCCCTCCCCCCC